>NW_020870023.1:716445-726445 GCF_003789085.1 Penaeus vannamei
ATCATATATATATATCTATATATATATATATTCATGATATAATATACTTAATATTATTATTTACATTAATACCTATCATAATCTATTTATAATAGATCTCCGGAATCTATAATCCATGTCTCGAAATACCCATATACAGTGCATATATTCATGACGCCTGCTGATAGTTGGACGGTAGCGTTGTGTGTGTGTGTCGTTGTGTGTGTTGCTGTGGTGTCCATATAGTAGAAATAGGCCGTAAGGTTGAAATAATTTTATGTAGAGAGAGAGAACGGATTAAACTTTTTCGCTTAAAATTATAATTATTTCGGTTAAAAATAACACGGAGCATTCAACTAGAAATTGACAATACAATGAAAAAAATTTATTAAATTCCAGGTTGGGTTGTATATATATATAACGTAAGTAAATTTTATATTATATATATGTCTGTGTGTGTGTGTATGTATATATGTGTAATATGGATATGGATAGTGTATTAACCAGTAGATTAATAATTAACCGTATGTATAAAATATGTATTACGTTAATGGTATTGACAAGTATCGTATAATATAAATTATCGAGAAGTGAGAATGATAAGAGAGAGGTCTCACAGATAGAGAAGTAGAGAGAGACGATGAGAGTAGAGTATGAACGTAAAGAGCAATTAGAGTACGAAGTAGAAGAGAGAATAAGACCACGAATCAAGAGTAGAGAATGTATAATTATACTAGTGCTACTATTAATATGCTATAATATATAATCAATACAATAATCATATATATTACACCTAATTGAAAATATATAAACATATATATAGTATGAAAATAACAAACATTATTTAATCCAAATATAATTGATACAATTATGTGAGCAATAAATTTAACACTTGTAATATCAATATACAGCAAATGTATCTTGAAATTGGCATCTATTGTATTGCATATAAGTAACCTTCACATTGTGTGATCAGATTCCACGGTTGTTAGCCATATTATCCTTGCATTTGAATTTGAAGCAGGCTCTTCTTCTGTCATTCACCAAATATATAATGTTATAGAAAACAATATTGCTGACATGTTACACTGGTCCAATCCTGTGTGTTTATGCTGGCTGACTCATTTGGTTGTGTAAATTCCACATATGACATCGTGGGTGAACGAATACTCGGTGGAGATCGGATGCGAAACTGACATAGACTTAGATAAATGTCCAATTAAAAATTGAAAAATAAAATGTTAGTGTCACATAGGAAACCAAAAGCATCTTGATGCCCAAGGGTTTACACCCTTGGGCATGTAATAGCATAGACATGATGCTACCCCACTGTAAAGCCTACTTTTCAGTTTATGCTTACAGGCTTTTCTCCCATATTGTTGATAGCATTTTTGACCCATTTGATCATGAGAAAAAGAACAGCACGTCAGCACCTGCATATGAGGGAAATGAGTAAGAAGAAAGAAGACTGAGTTGCACTGTTTGAGTCATTTGGCAATACTGATGGTGCATCATCACAAAGATATGATGCACCAGGTATACCAACATGAAGCACATCATGAAAGAAATAACCTGAAATAGGGACACTGAAACATATGATAGCAAATCTCAAAACATGAATTTTCACTGTAGATATTCATTTTTTGAAATGGCAAGTTGATGAGATTGACCTGGGAATATGTATAGATATTATATATAATTAAAATTTATTAAAGCATTATAATTTTTCTTATTATTATTAATATTATTTATTTAGTTTCTTGTGCAGAAAGAAAATAGATGGGAAGAAAATAATATTTTATGGTTTTGAAAAATATGCATAAATGTGTTTTAACAGTTTTATTTTCTAGCTCCCTTTAGTCTTTTTCAATATTTTATCTAATTATCAAGCCAGACTCATTAGGGTTTTGTACCTTGTTTATAAAATTTAGATTACTATTTTAGAAGTTATGGTATATGTTTGCAATAATATAACCACTATACCCAGCCTGGGCAGTTACCATGTTTAAATAAATATCTGATAATATTTCAAACTCACCAGACCACTGATTTTAGGAATTAGGCATTTCATGAGCCATGTAATTTTTTTTCTTCTCCTTCTTTCTCTTCTTTAGTGGTACCAAATGATGGACGGTTGAGAGCCTAGCAGTTTGCATGCTCTGTGTTGTCCTGGATGAATCCTGCTTTAGAAGTGGAAAACTGATGTTGGATTACATGAAAGTTTCTTTTGTGTGTTGCTATTTTTTTCATTATCTACTTGAATGGGGACTTCTGGATGAATGAAAGGTATATCGCACAAAATTGGTTGAGAGCCACTCTTATTGATGAAGATACCAGTTGTATGTTTTTTTTGTGGGTATGGGTGTAAAACTATATTTTAATGACTGTTTTTGTGAAAGGAGGTGAATCTGTTCTCCAACAATGTATAGCTATATAAATGTGAGTGAATTTTTAGTGCTAATGGAGTACCAGTGCTAGGTGAACAGATGATGCAGAGGCCAGCTTTCTTGTAGACCTCCTAATGATATAGTTCCCAGTAGTTTAACCCACTAACGACGGGTGACCCACATATGAGACACCCAAAAAACAAACATTGCCGGACGTCCCACCATTGTGACGCTGTATTGGGGCTCGCGCTCTGACGCAGCAGCGTGCCGCAGCTGGAGGGCAGACAGACTCTAGGGCAGCTCCTCCCACTGATTTTGTAGCTGCCCCCAATCTTTTATTTTCAGCTTCAAAATATACTAGGGTCAATGGGTTAAGGGGGCTGTCACACTCGAGAACAAAATTCGTCATTTATGATCGGATTTTTACTATTATTTTGTAGGTTATATATACATATTCGTTGATAAACACCACCAAGTTTCATATCATTTGAATAATTAACAAAGGCGTTATTTAAGAAAAATGAGTGTGTGAAAAATAACAAAGTTTGATATTTATTTTTTTCTAAATGCTCAGTCATATGAACTCAAGATATAATATATGGACTTCTATTACATGAATGAAAATATCCATAATGTAAAAAATCACAAATTTATTCAGCTTTCAATTGACCCAAACCCCATTAGAATCACCAAATAATTATGGAGAAATAAAAGAGAATGTTGACAAACATGTAGTTTTGAGATATCGGGCTCCTAAGTTCAGAATACTTTTCCCTCGATTTTGTTTTGTTTTGTTTCGTATTTTTTAAAATTCTTTTCTTTGCGTCAATCTTTCTGCATTCTATGGCATTCACAGTGGAGCTGGTACCTGGTCCCCCCCTTTTGCAAAGTACTTATGGCAATAACTGCATATGATTGTAGAATTAGCGCATGTCATCATAGACTTCGCAGTGCCTAACCTGACCATGTGAGGAATTTCATAAGTATAAACAACTGCTGCAGCTATGATTGAGATTTATTTTTTTATCACATAATGTTTATTAGATACAAAAATAACATCTACCACTAGTTGTGTCCCCTTACTGTGTAATGAGGGCATACGTCTGCAAGATGTGTTGTAGAGGTAGGAGCTATTAACATTTTGTCTCCTAGAATGGCAACATCTTGTCTCCCAGAGTTCCAGTCTTGGCGATCAGCTGATGGGTAAACAAAGTTGCCAGCTAGCTATCAGAGAACACCATAAGAAATTTTTAAAAATCTGAAAAAAACAATTATGTCGAGTATATTTGCACGGACGCGACAAAGTAAACATCTCCTTTATTCTTACGTATTTAGCAGAAATATTACGTCAGTGGGTTGCCAAAGCCTACTATATTATGCAAGATTTTTTTCATTTTTTCAAGTATTTTTTTAAAATATTGATCAAAAATCTATGGCGAAAGCCGCCTTAGGGATTGTGCAGTTAAGCAGACCGTCCTGGGAAATGAGCATTTCCCTATTCATTTCATAAAAAAAAAAAAAAAAAAGTTGGTAGATAATTGATTGATAATTGATTCATTGATTCTTTTTGTATAATATAAAGCATAGAATTGTGCATTGTCTCATATATAATTTTGACCCACTTTTTTTTTTTTTTTGTATTCTCCTTCTCCTCCTCCCTCCGCCTTTGGTACATCACCACTCCCATTTTTTTCCTGAACAATACACAAAAAATTCATGTGTTAGATCTATAATAGCTTAAGGCCATGTAAATGGCCGGTTTTTTAAATTACCTTGTTTTTTGGCCAGGGGACTAGTTGACATAGAGTACTATTTTTGGTTTTGGTTTTTCAGCATTAAAAAATTCATATTTTTTGATTGTCAAAATTTAAAAATCGGCAATTTACACTCTGAGCTCCAAGGCTCTAGCGAAAGCAAGAAACTGTATTTGAATCGCATGAAAATTACTAGCGTGGTGATATACCGAAGGTAATGTAAACAAAAAATGGAGATACAGCGTATTATATTTTGATAGCTTGCCAGAGTTTGTTATCTCTGTTATTTTTCTCTAAATCTATTGATGTGATGTATATATATAAAAAAAAAATTATTTAGTGTACTTTGCAATGCGATAATTACCAAATCAATTGGAATTACTATTTTCAATTGGGACACTTTAGCATAAAGGTATGTATTTTATATACATATATATATATATATATATATATATATATATATATATATATATATATATATATATATATATATATATATATATATATATATATATATATATATATATATATATATATGTATATATATATATATATATATATATTATATATAGTATATATTATATATATATATATATATATATATATATATATATATATATATATATATATATATATATATATATATATATATATATATATATATATATATATATTATATATATATATATATATATATATGTATATATATATATATATATATATATATATATATATATATATATATATATATATATATATATATATATATATATATATATATATATATATATATATATATATATATATATATATATATATATGTATATATAGTATATATATTATATATATGTATATATATATTATATATATATATATATTCTATATATTATATATATATATATATATATATATATATATATATATATATATATATATATATATATATATATTTATTTATTTATTTATTAGTAGGTATTTTTGTCTGAAAAGTTTAATAAATGCATTGAACCATAGAAACAACCAGATAAATCAGATAAAACCTTTTTTTTCTTTCTTTCTTTCTTTCTTTTTTTATTTTTTATTTTTATTTTTTTTATTTTTTAAGAAATGGGGAACTGTGGATGGCAACATTAGTACAAAATCATCCTAATTATAAAGTCCTAGCATGAATACAACATGGTGGTTCAATTTTGAGAATTTTAAAAGCATATGAATATAGTACATAGAATTCGAGAACTTACCGAAGTCGTTGAATTGAGGAGAGATGGTCACTGCGTGTTTATAATTTTCGAGGAGGTTTATATGTATGTGAACATGCGCACATAAAGTTAAAAAAAGAATAATCATCCTCATTTAGTAGGCCTACATTGACTTGCATATCTAGATAATAAAATATGTTACTTATCCCACTCAAACCGTTTTCGTTGACAATTCTCAATATTAACAGATTTCAAAGGGGAATGAGTGCAGAGTTGGTTATTAGCCATTTGCACCCATTATCTTTAATAAGAAGTGTATAAAATCATGCAGAAAACCTAGGTGTGGTGGGATATTTGCGAATTTATGGTACCTAAGGCCTAAGGTAATTTCTAAACATAATAGTTTTTATTGTGAATACACAAAACAAAAGCGATAGCTTTATCAACTCTAGACTGTGCACATAAAGGAGCTCAAAATTCCATGTAGTATTTATTTCAGAGGAGATATTACTGAGTACTATCATCTTTAATATGAAATAATCAGTATCTCGCTTATACATATGAAGTTCAAAAATCCGATATTTAGGTAAACTTCCTATTGAATTGGTCTTTACAACAGTAAAGACCAATTTCAAATCAAATCAGATTTTACCCTTGCTGTGATGTACCGACCGTTGAGTCAAGTCTAACGGTATTATTTCAATCCTTACTTGTACGGATATTTTCAAACATTAGTGCTTTACACTCGGTATATGTACAGATCACTTCGTAAGCTACATAATATTACTAGGGAGTCTTGTTGAAGCATATTTCGTGTGTAAAAGGACACAAAACTTACATTTTATTTTTAGATATATTCCACAAAATATTTCATCATAAATCACTGTGATTATAATTTTTTTCTGATAATGGTATAAAAGCGTTCCTTGAACATTCATGAACTCATCTATGTGCAATGTCATAATCAAATGCCGTATGCATCATTGCAACAAGCAAAAGTCCACTTAGGTGTACCTGGGCGCTCTTTAGTGACGCACCTGCCCAATTGTTTAGAGGGTCTCGTGTCAGCTATAAGACAACGAGCCACAGCAGGCCTTTAATAGTCGTTTGGTAGTTTCCTTATCCATGTACCTATACTATATGCTAGCTAACTCAGTTTGACCCCCTCCCCCCATCTGGGACAGTCCCCTTAATTGCATTAGAAACTAATTTTTTCTGTTTCTTTTGTAGGTGGAAGCCATTATGGGCTTGAGGGAAGTGAAGGGACGCACCGAGTACAAAGTGCGATGGAAGGGCTGGAGTGCAAAGTATGATTCATGGTTGTCAGAGGAGGAGTTGAATTGCCCTGACCTCCTAAAGCGATTCCTATCAACCTTAGAGAAGTTGGAGAAGCAGGAAGATTGGCAGGTATGGTGCTGGTTGTTTCAGAGAAAAGGTTTGAATAAGGTTTCTGACACTAGAACTTTGCAAGATGGTTTAGAAAATCCTAAATAAAAAGCAGTGAATTATACCCTCTGCCTGCAAATAGTGTATGATGTACTTTTTAATATAAGTAAGATGTAGAATAGATCTTGACAAAGTAATGAAAAACTACCTGAATTTTGTTCTAGGTGGAGAAGATCTTGGACTCCAAAGAGAAGAAGGGTAAGATTGAGTATTTGATCCAGTGGAAGGGTTGGGGGCCCAAGTACAACACCTGGGAACCTGAGGAAAACCTCTCTGGCTGTCAGCAGATCTTAGAGCGTTTCAAAGAGAGTCAGCAGAAGGAAAAGGTAAAAGGCCACTTGCTTTTACGTATTTTGCTTTTATTTTGTTTTGATTTTTTTCTTTCCTTCTTTCTTTCCTTCATGTGACTACTTTCTGTTTTTCCTTCTTCGTCATCTATCCCTTCTTCCTCTCCTTTTTTCTTCCTCCTTCTCCACCTCTACCTCCCCCCCACTTCTCTTTCTGACCTTCTTTTGTCTTTCTCTCCATTCCCTTCCTTTCCTTCTCTTCCTTTATTACTTCTTCACCCCCTTTTCCTCTCCATTGTCCACATGATGCTTTTTCTAGCTGAGAGGTAGCTATCCCACTCATATGAGATAATAACATCATCTTTCTTACAGGATAAGATGCTGAAGGAGGGGCGGAGAATGCGAGAGGAGAGGCCTACAACCCAGAGGTTTGTTGACAACTTCTCAGAAGGAACTCGCTCACGGTCCCGAAGAGCTGGCAAAAACCGTTCATATTCAGAGTTTTATAACCAGTGAACTTGTGACAGGTAGAGAAAGAGAATGATAAGGAGAAAAAAACTCTTCTTTACCATTTAGAAGAAAAAAATAATAATTTTTTAAGGAGCATGAAACTTTATAGGAAGAAAAAAAGTTGAATACCTATATGTTGAGAATTCATTAGCAGTGCAGTGTATTTTAGGGTGTGTTGTGTATCCATTGGCATTGCAATGGTAGTGAATACTCACTTTACTTTCATAGAAGAAGAAAAAAACATTGTGAGAATAATCACATGCAGAGTAGAAAATGTTTTAGTTATCATGTCCTATTTTTGTAGAGCAGAAAGTCCTGTATTAGCAGAAAATTGTTATATAATACATATCCATTCATTTGTAAAGTTGTAGATTTTTGTTATCTAGATGGAACTCTTAATTCTTGTTGCATTCTTGTCTATTATATTTTTGCTTGTTTTAGAAAGTTATGGATCTAACTTCTCATTATTTTTAGTTACTCAAAAGTCATGGGTGAAAAATAGGTTATGTAGATGTGTCAGTGCCTGTGAAAATTGGTCAACTCCAACTGGCTAACTTAGAAATTGAAATAATGCCAGATAGAACTCAGTGATGCTGATATATCTGTGCTGCAGGAGTTTTGCAGTTTTTTTTTCACCTGTGCTCAAAAGCTGATTTTTGCATTTTTATCTGTGAGGATTTCACATATTAATAAAGGATTTTTTTTTTACATTTTAGGTTTGTAACATTTGCAAATGTTTTATATTTTGATACATTTTTTTAGAAATCTTATTCCCAGATAGTATGAATTCTTTACACATTTATAGTTGTACATATATGTAATTCACTGGTGTAATATGGGGATGTAAATTAAAGCACATAATTATTACCATAGGATATGTCCAAAGCATGAGTTTCATGTATCATAAAATGTATTCAGAATAGTTTCCAGATGTTACTCTAAGGGAAATATTTCCCTGATGTCTGAAAATAGCAAAAAAAAAAAAAAAAAAAAAAAAGACAAAAAAGAACGAAAAAAGGAAAAGGAAAGGTAAAATTATTATGTGACATTATTTCTAGTAACGACATTACTCCTTTCATTACATATATATACAAATATTTATATGTATGTACATGCTGTTTATATATATATATATATATATATATATATATATATATATATATATATATATATATATATATAATATATATATATATATATATATATATATATATATAATAATATATATATTAATATATATATATATATATATATATATAATTATATATATATATATATTATATATATATATATTATATATATATATATATATATATACTATTATATATATATATATATATGTCTATAATATATATCATATATAATATTAAAGTTATATATATATATAATTTAATATATAATACTAATATGTATTATTATATATATATTAATATATATAATAATATACTTATATATTATTATATTTATATATATATATATACATATTATATATCTATACTATATATATATATATATATATAATACTATAATTGGACTACAGACTAACCACATATCATATACATATACATATACATAATACAATACACATAAGTATATATATATAGTATATAAGTATATATATATATATACTATTAGTATATAATATATATATAATAACATATATAACATATATATACCATAATACAATACCTTAGAATATATATAGTGATATAGTATATATAACTATATATTATACATAAGTATACATATGAGTATAGAGTTAAAACATATATACTAATATATATTATATATAATAATAATATAACTATACCATATCAGCTAACTATAAATATATATATATAACACACACATATATAATCTGGTATACAGTATAATCATCAGTATAGCAATTATAGTTATATACATAATATAACTAATATACAGTATATACACATCATACCTAAATACATACATATATACATATATTATTATATCATATATATACACACATATATATATATACCATATTGTATATATATATATATATACATATATACATACATATAATACATACCATATATAAGATATACATAGCTAATATAGACTATTAATTTACATATACACACATGATATATATATAGTATAATTAATATATAATAATATAATTAGTACTATACTATATAATATATAATATATTATAATCACCTTTTACATATTTATAATAATATATATAGCACATATACACATATACTATATATTACACATATTCAACATATATCATATAACTACACATATAGTCATATATACATATACTATCATATATATACAATAATATATACCTAATATATATAACTATATATATATATATATATATAATAAAGTGTATTAACTTACATATATATATTATAATATATAATAATTTTTATATATATATAATTGACACATATATTACTATGTTT
>NW_020870023.1:749972-752472 GCF_003789085.1 Penaeus vannamei
TGGCGCAAGAACCTATTGCAAAAGGCTTCAAGACGAGCCTCCAAGGCACAGGACAATGTCCAGGTTTCGCTACCGTATAGCAAAACTGGCATTATCAGGGCCTTGAAAACCCGTAGCTTGGTCCTTCTGCACAGGTACCGACATCTCCAAATACTCTTGTTGAGAGAGTTCATGACCCTGCTGCCAGGCCAATCCGTCTGCTGACTTCATGGTCTGACAGCCCAGAGTTATGAACTACACTACCAAGGTATGTAAAGCTCTCTGTGACTTCAATGTCCTCGCCGCAAGCACGTACCGACTGAACAGGTTCTCCTAACAAGTCCCCAAATTCCTGGACCTTGGTCTTGGTCCAGGAGACCTCTAGACCCAGGGGCTTCGCTTCATTGCTAAATGCATCGAGAGCCGCCACTAGGGTTTCCAAAGACTCAGATAGAATGGCAACGTCATCAGCAAAGTCAAGGTCTGTAACCTTGATATTGCCCAGCGTTGCCCCACAATGACTTTGAACAGTAGCTCTGCCAGTATCCAGTCCATGCAAGTGTTGAAAAGAGTTGGTGCAAGGACACAGCCTTGCCTCACTCCTGAACTAACAGGAAAGAAGCTCGACAGGCCCCCACCACACTTTACAGCACTTTCAGTACCAGTATACAGGCTTGCTATTAGTCCAATAATCCTTGTTGGTATTCCTCTCAGCCTCAGGATCTCCCAAAGTGACTCCCGATGCACCGTATCGAACGCCTTCTTGAGGTCGATGTAGGCTGCAAGCAGCCCACGCCCGAACTCACGACGGCGCTCTACAATGACTCGAAGCGCGAGGATACGGTCTATTGTGGACTTACCAGGAGTGAATCCGGATTGCTCCAGTCTCTGGTGCCTCAGTAGATGGTCTCTGATACGTCTCAGAAGGATGTGGGCGAGAACCTTGCCTGGTACACTGAGCAGTGTGATGCCTCGGTGATTGCTGCAGTCCCAACGGTCCCCCTTCCCCTTCCAGAGAGGGATGACCACACCCCTCAACAGGTCAGGAGGAACGGAACCGGACTGCCAGATGGCAGCCAGGACAGCATGTAACCCCCGTGCCATAGGTTCACCACCAGCCTTTAACAGTTCAGCTGGTATGCCGCAGATACCAGCTGCTTTACCACTCTTCAGCTTGGAAATCGCCCCCTAACTTCAGTTAGGGAGGGAGGGTCCTCACTGATAGGTGGATCCGGCAGCGGGATCTCGACACTACCCGCATCCAAGTTAACTGTTGGTGGGTCAACCTGGTACAGCTGCTCAAAATACTCAGCCCAACGTCCCCGCACCGCAACAGGATCTGAAACGATCTGACCACTTACTGAGCGAACTGCTGTCACCTGTGAAGAGGGCTTGGAGTTCAGCTTCTCAGGGCTTGGTATGCAGGACGAAGGTCATTTACTAAGAAATGGCCTTCTACCTCCTCTGCAAGACTCCTAATAAACTGTTCCTTGTCCCTTCTTAACAGGGACCGAGTTCTGCGCACATGAGAACGGTGCAATTCCCGATCCCCTGTCAGACGAGCCGCACGACATGCATCTGTGGCTTCCAGTGTCTCCCGCGAGATGGAATTCTGTACTGCTCTCGGGCGTACACCAATCGTATCTTGAGCTGCATCAAGCGTTTCACGCTTAAAGGTATCCCACAGAAGAACAGGGTCTGTCAGACTGCCAAGCACTGCGAAACGATCAGAGATTGCCTCAGCAAACCTGCGGGCACACTCCCCCTCCCTCAGCCTGTCCAAATGAAACACCCTAGGGTGATCATTTGACCGCTGGGGGTTTTGAAGTGGACCCGGAGGGTAGCCACAACCAATCTATGGTCAGTACCACAGAACTCAGCACTCCTGTACACCCTGCAATTCTGAAGGATCCTCCAACGAGTGCTAACAAGTATGTGGTCGATCTCCTTGGCTGCGTTACCCGCATCACTGTACCATGTCCAGCGATGTGGGTCTGGGCGCTGGTACCAGGAGCCAGAAATCCTCAATTTCTGGGACCTAGCAAAGTCCCGGAAAAGGAGGCTATTCTCGCTACCGGCATCAGCTCCTGAACCATGGGGACCGACAGACATCTCATAGCCAGCTCGATCACAGCCAGATACCGCATTGAAGTCGCCCAGAACAATGCGAATATCTCGTCGAGGACATCTGTCTGCCACAGATGTAAGTTTGGCGTAGAACATCTCTTTCACGTCAAGTTTACAAACATCGGTAGGAGCGTACACAGCAATAAGAGACATGAAGCCAAAAGAAAGCTTCAATCTCAATACCATTATACGCTCATCAACAGGAGTAACCTCTACTACGAGGGCTGAGTCTGCTGGAGACGGCAATGGCTACTCCCTGGGATGGTGGCCATCGCTGCGGCCCGACCAGTAATAGGTGTAGCCACCTACACAGGTCATGCCGCTGCCAGGCCTCCTCACCTCCGAGAGAGCAGCCACCTCAACTCTCAGCCTCCCCAGTTCCCTCGACAGTAGA
>NW_020870023.1:754972-757472 GCF_003789085.1 Penaeus vannamei
AATCTTGCTATATTATACATTTAAAGCAAAAATACGTTAACATTTGAAGGGACCTATACCTCTTTACAATTATAACCAATGCATCTTTTAAATGGTGTATCAGTATCAATCTCAACGCACGCACACACGCACACACACACACACACACACACACACACACACACACACACACACACACACACACACACACACACACACACACACATAATGTCAGTAGAAATAATGGCTTTCCAAATAGATCACCAAATTGCAAATTCTACCATGGTTATCAAAGTTACAAAAGTTTTAATCTGCATCTATTTTGATTGTGATGTTTAAAGCGAATGAATGTTCTTGTCACTATATGCATCTATCTCTCTGAATTACTGGATAATGTCTATCTCGACTTAAGATAACCTTAGATAGCCAAAAATGAAGGTTTGCGGTACGAAAACTATTGCAGAATTTGTATTTTTGGACCCAGGAACTTATCTGAAGTGCCAGGCAGGTGAATGATTGACGAAACAATACATATTCTTAAGAAGCAAATAATATATGAAGTGCAGTTTTTTTCTTCTTCTTTTAAGTCCCTTTAACTATTTTCCAACTTTGCGTTTGTCAGATATCTGAACAGTCAGGCTAGTAAATGGTTCATGAAATATTGTATATTCTTGAGAACCATTTGGTTTATGAAATGCACACTTTTTTTCTTTCTTTCTTTCTTTTTTTTCTCTTTTTGGCCACCAATCTTCTTTTTTCAATTTTCTGTTTGCCAGATATCTGAAAAGTCAGACTAGCAAACGACTGACGAAATGTTATATATTATTGAGAAGCAATTCACGAAGTATAGGCGGTATTTATTTTTCTTTCTTTCTTTCTTTTTCTGCTCACTAAGCTTCTTTCGCGTTTTGTTTGCAGTGTGATTACATGTAGGAGAAAGTAGGAGGAGGAGAGTGGAAAGAGGGGGTACTTGAGGAGTAGATAGGGGAGGCGGGAGGCACTTGAGGAAGGGATAGAAGGCCCTTGACAAAGAGGTAGGAGATCCTTGAGGAAAACGGAGGAGGAAGGGGCACTGGAGGGGGACGTAAGGGGGCTTTTTCCCTCATCATCCTCATCCTTCTACTCATCATCACCTGGAGGCGATACGAGGAGGCAGGAGGTATCAGAGGAGAAAGTAGCATGCTCTTCTTCCTCCTCCTGCTCATTATCATCATCATAAGTAGGATGTTCTTCCTCCTCATCATCATTATCATTATCATCATGATCATTATCATTATCATCATCATTATCATCATCTTCATCTTCATCATGATCATGATCATTCATTAACGTCATCACCATGATCATTATCATCACCTCTTAAAACAGGGTGTAATTTATATAAATCGCAGCATCAGACAAGAGCCAGCATGCGCTAGTGTTGGTGCTTGACCTTCACTACAATTGAACAAATTAATATATTAACAAGTATCATGTATCGATCACTCTGTACGAGTTCATTATTGCGTTCTCTCAATTAGAAAAAAATAATTATCGCTCTTGTAACTCTTGCATTATGTATATTAGGCACGTAATCCCACTCTCTGATTTTGGGCCCTTGATTATGGTTAATGGCGACGTATTTCTCTCAGCACATTTCCTGCGTGTGGTGTCGCGGTGACCCCGTGTTATAAACAGCCGTGGTAATAGGTCCCAGATTGTAGATGGCCGTTGGCGGTGTCTGGTCATTGGCCTAATAATTTTCTTGCAATATATGAGTTCGTCAAGGGGCTGAACGGTCGATAGGCAGTGAAAAAAATGGCTTTAGTGGCTGTGTTCTACAGTTACGGCCTGTGCTATCATATTCCTTTCTGCAGCATATCGTCCAAAGCTGTGAGACTTACACTTAAACTCCGTCCAGTTTCAGGAAAGGAAAAACTGGCACCTTACCCGGAACTATGAAATACTAAAATAATAAAGACCCATCGAGAGCAGCATATATATATATATATATATATATATATATATATATATATATATATATATATATATATATATATATATATTATTATTTATTTATTTATATACATATATATATATATGTATATATATATATATATATATATATATATATATATATATATATATATATATATATAACGATACGCATGCAAACACACAAATATTAGGTGTCGGCTGATTAGAATATGAACAAAAAACAAAAAACAAAAAATGCGAATCGGAGTAATCCAGTTCATGTTGAGTTGCCAGTTTCTTCGTTTCTAAGACTGGAAGCTCTCTAGTTCAGTGGTCGAATAGGAGTGTTCAAGAATTCCGAGGGTCTTGCAGGGGCTTGAGAACATTAGCCGGCTTCTATTACGTGGGATTATGGTACTAGTACTGCTAATGAGTCCCAGGGATGTCTTACGGTTGATTAATAACATCTCTCTCTCTCTCTCTCTCTCTCTCTCTCTCTCTCTCTCTCTCTCTCTCTCTCTCTCTCTCTCTCTCTCTCTCTCTCTCTCTCTCTCTCTCTCTCTCT
>NW_020870023.1:759972-762472 GCF_003789085.1 Penaeus vannamei
GAATGGAGGGAAAAGGGAGGTAAGAAAGAGAGAAGAGGGAAGAAGCGAAGGGGTTATGGGGGGAAAGGAGAAGGAGAGCTGAAGGAAAGAAAAAATGAGGGTGAAGAGAAACGGAGATGGAGGAAGAAGAAGGGGGGAAGGGAGTGAAAAGTGTGGAGGTGTCAAGGCGGGAGGAAAAAAGGAAGAAAGAGGAAAGAAGAGAGGAGGAGAAAATGGGGGGTGAGGGAAGGGTGAAGGAGAGAAGAAAGGAAGAGAAGTGGAAGGAGGAAAGAGAGAAGAAGCAAGGAAGAAAGGGGGAAGAAAAGAGGAGATGGCGGAAAGGGATGTATCGCAGGGAGAGGAAGGAAGGGAGACGTGAAGGAGAGAGGAAGAAAGGAAGGGTAGGGGGGAGGGATGGGAGATGAGAGAAGAGAGATAAGAGGAGGAAAGAGCGAAATAAAAAATATATAAAAAAACAGAAAAGCAAAGGAAAGAGAGAGTGGAAAAGAGATGGAAAGATAAAACGGGAAAGAGAGAGCCGGAGAGGGATACAAGGAATTGTTGAAGAAGTAAATCGAGGAGATTTAAAAATAAATAAATAACAGGCCATATGAACAGAAAAAAAACAGACAAACAGATAGACGGATAAAGGAAGATAGAGAAAAGAGAAAGAGAGGAAGAGACAGAGAAATAGAGAGAAAAGAGAAAGAGAGGAAGAGACAGAGAAATAGAGAGAGAAGAGAAAAAGAGGAAGAGACAGAGAAAAAGAGAGAGAAGAGACAGAAATAGAGAGAGAAGAGAAAGAAAGGAAGAGACAGAGAAATAGAGAGAGAGAGAAAGAAGGAAGAGACAGAGAAATAGAGAGAGAGAGCAAGAGTAAAGATTTATAGAATAAATAATGGTCCTGTAGAGACCCTTGTCCACCGGAAGTAAGTCAACAAAATATTCATAGCTATTCGTCCTTGAGTTTAAGGAAAGCTCGTGGGACTTTCGAAAAGGAAGAAATTCGTTATAAAAACTTTCGTTGTTCGTCACGAAGGTTGCAGAACAAGGGAAGGAGTCGAGTTAAGGGAGGGGCAGATTCTTGGGGAAATGTGGGTAAGGGAAAAGGCAGAAGTAGGTAGGGGAGGAGGTAAATTAGCAGGTAAGCAGAGGTGAACATTCAACTGAAATAATAATGAGAGAAAGGGGTAGGGATAAATACAATTAGGGAAGAGACAAGACAGAGCATAAAAGATGCATATATAAAGACAGTATACTCACGTATATATATATATATATATATATATATATATATATATATATATATTATATATATATATATATATACACACAAATATATGCATATGTATATATAAATGTATGTACACACACACACACACATATATATATATATAATATATATATATATATATATATATATATATATATATATATATATATATATATATATATATATATACATACATTTATATATACATATTTCGCCACGCGAAAAAACAACTACACCGAGGTCATAATCAAGACGCCAGCCGGAAATACTCAAAGAAGATACAATCTTTGTCACGTTGAAAGCGCGCCGCTGAAGGACAAAGCAGTCACGAAAAAATGCATCATGAACTGTTGCAATATACAGGGACTTGTGCAAGTGTTTATGTTTGCTTTCTCCTGTGTTTGCTAATATTTGTAGAGGAAAATAAAATGAAGATCTTTGTGGATGAGAAGAGGAAGCGGGAAGAGAGAGATAGTGGGAGAAAGGGAAGAGAGAATGAATAACGGAGGGAATAGGGAACAGACGAAAAATCCGAAAATGCAATTACAGTAGATAAGAAAAAAACGATAAGAATGATAATGATAGCAATGAAAACAATATCGATAACAACAAAAGCAACAACAGCAATAACACTATTAATAAAAAAAACAGAGGATTCACCATAGAGAGAAAAACACTGTAAAAACTGATGAATTATCGAAAAAAAGATAAGGCAGGTGAATGAATGCATCAGTATATGAATTAGCAAACTGCAGAGCACATACCTCAAACCAAATTACAAAATACATCACCGCATTTTTTAAAGAGAAGCCTTATTTCCTTATCAATCATACCCAACCATAAATTTTCATTCGGTAATCTTTATCACAACCCTACTTACAGACATTGCAGCCAATTTACTAACCAATTAACCAAAGGGTTAATAAACCAGTTACCAAGCTAATATACTGACCAATTAACCAAGCTCTTAACAAGTCAATTACCAAGCCAAATTGCTGACCAATTAACCAAGCTCTTAACAAACCAATTACCAAGCCAATCTACTGACCAATTAACCGTTCTTAAGCCGATTACCAAGCCAATTTACCGACCAATTAACCAAGCTGTTAACAAGCCAATTACCAAGCCAGTTTACTAAGCAATTAACCTAATTGTTAGCAAGCCAATTTACTAATCAATTAACCAATTTCTTAAGCCAATTGCCAAGCCAATTTATTGACCAATTAAATCATCAAAATACTTTTATAT
>NW_020870023.1:772472-780295 GCF_003789085.1 Penaeus vannamei
ATTCCTTTTCAGTATCATAACTTTTTAAATTTTTATTTTCGTCTTCTTTTTCTCCTGTTGCTTTCTCCTTCTCTCTCTCTCTCTCTCTCTCTCTCTCTTCTCTCTCTCTCTCTCTCTCTCTCTCTCTCTCTCTCTCTCTCTCTTCCTCTCTCTCTCTCTCTCTCTCTCTCTCTCTCTCTCTCTCTCTCTTCTCTCTCCTCGTCTTGTTTTTATCTTCATCTTGAGTTTTTTTTATTATTATATTCTTCGTCGTCTTCTATGTCATATTCTTTGTTTTCTACTATATCACGTTCTTTCCCTTCTACATCATCTTCTTCGTCTCCATCCAATTCGCCTTATCTCGTTTCCACTTCCTCCCAATCTCTGCTTTCTTCCCAAATTCCTACATGCACAAAAGGATTACTAATACTCGAGCAAAGTTTCTGAAACCTTCATCCGCCCGCCCTCCATTCACATTATTCTGCACAGTGGCATTCGCATTACCACTTCTTTCCTGCTGTATCTGAAATTGCATGCTATTAAACCCCCCAAAACGATATGGTAACTGTGCCTAAAGAAACTGCATTTCAGACCGTATGAGAGAGACCGATTTTCTATCACACTCGTAAAATACAGTATTGGTACAGCGGAACTGCGTCCTTTAGTCAGCGTCAACCCGGTTTATCGGTTTAGACGTATCGGAAAGCGACGAGACGCCTTCTAGTTCCTCAATATGCATAGATCCAAGCCGGGTAGCACGGTTCTTCCTCCGGCATTGTATACGAAGGAGAAATCCTTAGTTCAGTATCAATATATATGTCTGGTATTATCTCAGGTCGATTTATCTCTTTGGCGAGTTTATGTTGGTGATAAAATGGAAAAGGTAATGGTGATGATGATATGGATAATACTGATGATAATGATTCAGGTGACAATGTGTCCGTAGAGTACTCTTACGTAAATTATGATATAATAATAATGAAAATTATGATGGAAATGATAATGATGACACAATAATAATGGTAAAAATAATGATGGTGACATTAATAGCAATCGACGATAATATTCATAATAACAGTGTAATAATGATTTTCATAGATGAAAAGATACCACAAATGTGGCATATGAGAGGCTTAAATGATAATGAAAAGAATACATATATGCACTTCTCTGCCTTTTGAAGAATAAGTGGGATGTGCATATTTAATCCGAAAGTGAATTGATAAATCTCATAAAAAATAAATTCATATATAACACATTCTCTTGATGAAAGCAGTGAATGGAACGATATGCATGGCGAAGAAGAATGTAATTGCAATTGTATACATTTTACACATGCATACATATAATTACGCTATAAACATACGCACAAATACATACACACACGCATATATATATATATATATATAATATATATATATATAATATATATATATATATATATATATATATATATATATATTATATATATATATATATATATATATATTATATATATATATATATATATATATATATATATATATATATATATATTGTGTGTGTGTGTGGTGTGTGTGGTGTGTGCATATATATATATATATATATATATATATATTATATATATATATATATATATATATTATATATATATATATATATATATGTAAAGAGAGAGAGAGAGAAGAGAGAGAGAGAGAGAGAGAGAGAGAGAGAGAGAGAGAGAGATGTATATATATATGCATATATATTATATATATATATATATATATATATATATATATATATATATATATTTTTTATACTTACATCCACACACACACATATATATATATATGTGCTGTGTGTGTGTGTGTGTGTGTGTGTGTGTGTGTGTGTGTGTGTGTGTGTGTGTGTGTGTGTGTGTGTGTGTGTGTGTGTGTGTGTGTGTCTGTGTGTGTGTGTGTGTGTGTGTGTGTGTGTGTGTGTGTGTGTGTGTGGTGTGTGTGTGTGCGTTTGTGTGTGTTCATATATGTGAATATATATGTGAATATGTGAGAAAGCGTACACATTCGTACATTCATACATTCTTAGTTATTTACATCAATGAAACCGAGGCAGACATTGACACTACAAATAGAATAAAATGACAAATCAATGTGCCAAAACCCAAGTAGAAAAACACATAAAGCAACAGATTCTCCGATAATAAATATCGTTTCCAATTCCTTGAAAATTCCTAAAAAGTGGGAATCTCAAACACGGTATCCTTTCATAAAAAGTGCAATTTGTTACGGATGTTTCCATTTTGGAATCTGTTTTGAATAAATTGATTATCGTCTTTGAGGGTTTTTTTTTATAGAAAGGTCTTGTATTTACTGAATTATTTTTAGTTTTCTGTTTTTATTATCTGCATCACCATTACCATTGGTGTTATTTTTATCATCATTAGTATTTCGTTTTTACTTTTCTTTTCTTTCAACATCTTAATTATCATCTTTCTTAAAACTGTTTTTTCCTGTTGTTGTTATTGCCATTATCATTATTGGTGTTTTTGTTTTTTATCATTCTTATCGTTATTATTATCATAATTGTTATCAGTATCATTATTATTATCCTCATTATCTTTATCATAATTGTTATTGTTCCTATCATTATTCTCATTATTCTCATTATTGTCATTAGTGTTTTTATTACTGTCATTTTTTCTGTTATTGAATATTATCATTAGCATTTATTACTGTTACTATTTTCATAATTATCTATATTATTTTTTATTTAATTTGATACTAATGTCATTATCATCGTAATCATTATTATTAATAGTAGTTTCATTATCATTACTCTTATCATGATTGTTACCATAGTTATTATATTACTGTTATTATCATCATTGTTATTATTATCCTTATTATTATGATTATTATCCTTATTATTATTATGATTATTATTATCATTATTATGATGATGATTAATATCATTATAATGATCATTATTGAAATTATTATTATTATTGTTGGTATTATCATCATCAATATCATTATTTTTGTCATTATTGTTATTAATTTCATTATGATTATTAAATATAAATATTTTATTATTTATTATTATTAATATATTATTTTATTATTATTATTATCATTATTATTATTATTATTATTATTATTATTATTATTATTATTATTATTATTATTATTATTATTATTATTATCATTACCATCATCATCATTATTATCATCCTCATTATTTCATTATTTCATTATATTATCATTATCATTACTAATATTATCATTATTACTCTTATTATTATTATCATTATTACTACTATTATCATCCTTATTATTATCATTATCATTACTAATATTATCATTATCACTCTTATTATTATTATCATTATTACTACTATTATCATCCTTATTATTATCATTTTTATTATTTTTGTTATCATTATTTCTATCTTTATGATCTTTTTCTTTCATCCTTATTATCATTATCATTATCATTGTTAGTATTAGTAGGATTAGTAGTGTCACTGTCATTATCATTGTCATTATCTTAACCCCCTGACTACGACGAGCCACTCCAAGGTTTTCCCGATAGGCTTCTTTTTATGTGTGCGTGTGTGTCTTGGTGTGTGCGTAGAGGAAGGGGTGTGTGCGGTAAGGGATGAATGGTGTTGTCGGTCGCACGTGGAACTTACGCTTCTGAAGGCATCCTTGTCGCTGTGAGCATGTATTGCGAGAGACGTTTGCACAAGCATCGAAAATAACCATCTATACACACACACTTTCGCTCTGTTCCTCGAGAACAGATGAGAGAGAGAAAAAGGAGCGAGAGAAAGAGAAAGAGAGGGAGGGAGGGAGAGGAAGAGAGAGGGAGAGAGCGAGGGGGAGGTATATATGTGTATATATATGTGTGTGTGTGTGTGTGTATGTGTGTGTGTATGTGTGTGTGTGTGTGTGGCTGTGCGTGTGCGTGTGCATGTGCGTGTGTGTGTGCATGTGCGTGTGCGTGTGTGTGTGTGCATGTGCGTGTGCGTGTGCGTGTGTGTGTGTGTGTATACATGTATAACGACAAGCTAGGAAGGTGGCAGTTGGTTAGGATCGAACAAAATTTTACATGGTAGTTCGGCCACACGACGCATCGAAGCGAGAGGGCGAATATCGTCGTTATCATTATCATTGTAATCATAATCATCTTTTTTTACAATTAAAATTTTACCTCATTATTACTAATACTATCACTATTATGACAATGATTATTACTCATGAATATTATCATTATTGCTATTATCACTATTGTTAGCATTTTCGCGACTGCCCTTGTCATTGTTAAAATTGTTGTTGGCGTTGTTGTTATTGTTGAGATTATTGTCACTAACATTATCATCATTACGATGCTTATCGCTATCATTTTTTACCATCAGTAGTAGCAGTAGTGATAGATGTATTTATGTTATTACTAATACAAATTTCACTATCATCATCATCATCAAAATCATTATCATCTTATCGTATTCATCATCATCACATCATACATTATCATCATTATCACTATCATCATCATCCTCATTATCACATCATTATCATCATCATCACATCATTATCATCATCGTCATCATCATCACATCATTATCATCGTCATCATGATTATCATCATCTTCATGATTATCATCATCATCATGATTATCATCATCATCATCATGATTATCCTCATCATCATCATTATCATCATCATTATCATATATTCATTATTATCAATCATCATCATCATCATCTCACAACATTATCATTACATCATCATCATTCATCATCATCATTATCATTATATCATCAGAGTTTCGTTTCAGATTCTGTCAATGTAGAAACCATCATCCTTTTCATCTTTGCTGTTGAAGCTGCACTATCACGGTTATGATTATTCTTATCAGCATTATCAACATCGTCGTCATAATCGTTATACCCATCATTTAGCCGTATCTGTTATCATATTTGTATTATGTCACTTTCATCATATTCCCCCTAATTCCTTTGTCGGTCTTTGTGTTACTGCCAACTTTCAGATCTTTATCACTATTTCTCCATCAGGCAATTTCTTGACGAAAGATACGTTAATCATATCGTATATTTATAGATTTGTGTGTGTGTGTGTGTGTGTGTGTGTGTGTGTGTGTGTGTGTGTGTGTGTGTGTGTGTGTGTGTGTGTGTGTGAGTGAGTGTGTGTGTACATATGTATATGTGTATGTGCATACTCTTTTATTGAACTCAAAATAATACTATACACTTTAACCTCATTTTTTCAACAAATGAAACGACCCAATATGGAAAAGAAATGACAAAAGCAAATAGCAAAATAAAGCCAAATGAAGAACTAAATAATATGAACAAACAAACGAAACTAACAAACACATATATCCTTGCGACAATGTCCTCGCATTCACTTAAAAAAAAAGACAGAGCTTGGCTGGCTGCTTGCTGTTTCCGAGTGAAGAAGATTCTTGGCACTCCCAGGCACTCCCAGGCACTCCTCGTTTCCATGTGTGTGTGTATGTGATGATACATGGGATTAAATGTGTTTCCTGAGGAAGAGAGGGAGGAGAGAATGAGAGCAGTGGAAGAGAGAGAGAGAGGGGGGGGGGGGGGAGGGAGGGAGGGAGGAGAGACAAAGAGAGAGAGAGAGAGAGAGAGAGAGAGAGAGAGAGAGAGAGAGAGAGAGAGAGAGAGAGAGAGAGAGAGAGAGAGAGAGAGAGAGAGAGAGCGAGAGAGAGAGAGGGGGGGGAGAGAGAAAGAAAGAGAGAGAGAGAGAGAGAGAGAGACAGAGAGACAGAGAGAGAGAAGAGAGAGAGCAGAGACAGAGACAGAGAGAGAAGAGAGAGAGAGAGAGAGCGAGAGAGAGAGATTTTTTCAAGTCAAATTAATTCAGTAAATGAAGGCCTCTTTCCCATGAAACAGTACGCTTAGAAATTTAATTAACTTGTCAAAATACCTCAGATATTATTGCCGCTTTACTGCATTCAGCTGTGCCAGTTTTGACCCACGTGTGTTTGTGCGTTCGTGTGTTGTTTGATTTGCCTCACTTCATCATCCTCTTTCATTGCCAATCCACACTCAATTCTTCTTACTTTTGTAATAATAATGATGATGGTATATGAAAATTAATGTTGTTATTAAAATTATCGTTATTATTGTCATCACTTTTACAATAATAATGTCAATCACTATTATTATCATTTCCATTACCATCATTATCATTGTTATCACAATCATTACCATTATCGTTTTTGTTATTATTATTGTTATCACTATTTTTCTTATTACTCTTATTATCACCATTATTATTGTTATCACTGTTATTCTTATTACTATTATTGTCATCATTATCATCATCATCATCATTGTTATTGCTGTTATTATTATTATCCTTATCATTTGTATCATTATTGCTATTATTATCATTGATGTTGTTGTTGTTGTTGTTGTTATTATTATCATCATCATTAAGATTATCACCATTATCATTTTCATTATCATTACTATTATAGTTATCATTACTATCATAATTATTGTTGTTACTATTATCCTTAGATGTACTAGTACTACTACGTCTGCTACTAGTATTAGTGTCATTATTACTATCATCATTATTATCACTGTTACTATCATTAACCCAATCACTGTGAGCATTTTCAATAGTTTTTATCAATATTTTTATCACTATCACTATTACTGTTATCCTCATTGTTATTGTCATTATTATTATAATTATCATTTTTATCATCATTACTTTTGCATTATCTTTTTTATCATTATCATCATTATCACTGTTATCATCAATAGCATTATTATAAGGATTGAGAATATTATTGTTATTATTACAGTTGCTTTTGTTGTTGTTCTTGTTATCATCAGCTGTGCCATTATCATCGTTATTGTGAATATTATCGTTCTCACTAATATCATTATCTTTATCAACCTTTATCATTATACATATCATTGTCATCATAACTATCGTTATCATTATTGTTGTTATCATCCTTATCAATATTACCTTTTTATTATCATTGTTACCATTCATACTAATATGATTGACATCATAATTATTATTATTGTTATTATTGTCATCATTAACATAAGTATTACCACTATTATCATCATTATTGTCATTTTTACTATCACTATCATTATCATTGTTCTTGTTACTTTCATTATGATCATTACCATTATCATCATTATCATTAACATTTTTGCTCTCCTTAACAGTATCATTATCATCATTGTTATCATCATAATCATTACCATTATTATCAGTTTCACTATTACATTACAATCTTCATCATCATTACCATCATTATCCTCATTATCATTATTATTGTCATTAACGTTATTATTAACAATTCAACGCGAGTCATGACTTTGGCGTTGATTGCAATTAGTCATTAATATTTGTTGTGTATACCATGATGTAAGGATTTATGGTAAACTGAAATACAAGTCATAGATTCAACTTTAAAAATTCAAATGAAGTGCGTTTGTTGCTATGGTTAATAAATAAGTTACAGACATATTAAGCCACAGTCAAAATGTTTCATCATCGCATTCGAACAATTTGAATAAACGCGGGAATTATGCTGACCGTCAACGAAATACGGGGTTTCTCTTTTCTTTTTTTCTTTCTTTGTATATTTTAATGAATGTGTCTGTCCATATACTTGTTATTTCTTTGTTATGACTTCATCTATCCAGTGGTTTGTCGATCGATTCTCTATCTTTTTCTCTCTCTTTTATTTTCGCCTTCTTTCTCTCCCACGCAATCACTATGTCTTCTATCTGACTATCTGGCTATTTCTCTCTCTCTTTCTCTCTCTCTCTCTCTCTCTCTCTCCCTCT
>NW_020870023.1:783502-786002 GCF_003789085.1 Penaeus vannamei
AACACAGAATAACAGATTGAAAGAGAACTTGAAATCCGCTGACATGACAGATCTAAAAAGGGATATATCAACTGATCTAAAAATCAATTCAAGATTTTTGCGTTATCCCCCCCCCCCAAAAAAAAAGATACTTGCACAATGCCCTAATATGATATATGTGTGTGTGTGTATGTGTGTTCATTCGTGTCATGTGTGTGTGTGTTGTGTGTGTGTGTTCGTTCGTGTCAATGTGTGTGTGTGTGTATGTGTGTGTTCGTTCGTGTCAATGTGTGTGTGTGTATGTGTGTGTTCGTTCGTGTCAATGTGTGTGTGTGTGTGTGTCGTGTTCGTGTCAATGTGTTGTGTGTTGTGTGTGTGTGTGTGTTCAATGTGTGTGTGTGTGTGTGTTCGTTCGTGTCAATGTCGTGTCAATGTGTGTATGTGTTTTCGGTACGTGGGAAACTTCCCAAGATGCAATAACCATAAAAGAAACAAGAAAACGAACAGATACGAGAGAGAATAGAAAAAAAAAATATGCAAATGGTTATTGCACAGAGATTCGGAATAAAATCCTGACTATGGGAGTTAATTCCTTTTTCGTCTGAATGTTCTTTTGTTCCATAAACGAGCTAATTACTGCTGTATCCTGTATCCTGTATCGCTGTACAATTGGACCATAAGCATATGATTATATGGAAAGTTGATTATATATATATATATATATATATATATATATATATATATATATATATATATATATATATATATATGTGTGTGTGTGTGTGTGTGTGTGTTGTGTGTGTGTGTGTGTGTGTGTGTGTGTGTGTGTGTGTGTGTGTGTGTGTGTGTGCGTTTCTCCACCTCTCTCTGGCTGTCTGTCTGTCTCTCTATCTTTACTCTCCCTCTCCCTTTCTCTTCCTCCCTATTCTGCCTCCTTCCCTCCCCTTTCACTCCCATTCACTCTTTTCTTTTTTTCCTTCTTCCTCCCTCCACCTCTATTTTTTTCTTCCACCCTCTTCCTCTCTCTCTTCCTCCATCACACCCTTTCTCTTTCTCTCTCTCCCTTCCTTTCTCCGCCCTCTCTCTCATAGCTTCCCACCCCTTTTTTCTCTAATTTCCTCTTCCCTCACATTCCCCCCCTCTCTCTCTCTTTCCATCTTCCTCCTACTCTCTTTCCCTCTTCCTTCCTCCGTCTCTCTCTCTCTTTCCCTCTTCTTTTCTCTCTCTCTCTCTTTCCTCTTTTCCCTCTGTCTCTCTCCCGTCTTTTGTCTCTCTCTCTCTCACTCTCCTATCTATTCCCTCTCTCACCCTCCCACCCGCTACCTCTTTCTTTCATCCACCTAACTTCTCTTCCTCTCTCTCACCCTCCAACCTACCTCTCTCTCTCTCTCACTCTCTCACTCTCCTCTCTCTCTCTCTCTCTCTCTTTCTTCTCTCTTCTCTCTCCTCTGTCTCTCATCAACCCGCCACCCTCTCTTTCTCTCTCTCTCACCCTCCGCCCCCTCCTCTCTCTCTCTCATCCTCCCGCTCCTCTCTCTCTCCATCCCTCTCCCTCCTCTCTCTCTCTCTCTCTCATCCTCCCGCCAACCTCTCTTCTCTCTCTCTCTTCCTCTCCCTGCCCACCTCCTCTCTCTCTCTCATCCTCCGCCCACCTTCCTCTCTCTCTCATCCTCCGCCACTCTCTCTCTCTCTCCTCCCGCCCCCTCTCTCTCTCTCTCTCATCCTCCCGCCCACTCTCTCTCTCTCTCATCTCTCTTCTCTCATCCTCCCGCCCATCCTCTCTCTCTCTCTCTCTCTCTCCACCCACCCTCTCTTTCCTCCTCCTCTCTCTCTCTCATCCTCCCGCCCACCTTCTCTCTCTCTCATCCTCGCCTTCTCTCTCTCTCACCTCCGCCTCCTCTCTTCTCGTCTCTCTCTCTCTCATCCTCCTCTGTCTCTTTCTCTCTCTCTCATCCTCCCGCCCACCTCCTCTCTCTCTCTCTCTCATTCCCACTCTCCCGTGGGTCGAAATGGTGAGAGATCGTCAAGAGTTCCAGCCTTTGTTCTCTGCTCTGTAGTTTGTTCATTCTCTCTCGTGTGTCCCGCGTGTGAAGTTCAACGACGCGTTAGAAAGAGAATTGGTGATGATGAAAGAAAAAAGAAAAGGGAGAATAGGATCCGGTGATGAAGAACTGACGTTGGGAAAATATAGAAATGGTGTTGATGGAACAAAGGAGATACTCCGTTTTGGGACCTGGATTTCGTTACGTCAAATGGATATGAGTTGGGGATGGTCGGGTGTGATGTTTGGGGAATGGGACGTGGATGATAACGAAGGAAATAGAAGGAAAATTAGAATAAGCTAATGATGATGATTAAAACGGGGAGAGGGAGAAAAAAGGAAAGATAGATGGATAGATAGAGAGAGAGGGAGTGTGTGTGTGAGAGAGACAGACAGAGAATGAGAGAGCGAGAGAGAGAGAGAGAGAGAGAGAGAGAGAAAGAAAGAGAGAGTAAGAGAGTGAGAGAGAGAGAGAAAGGA
>NW_020870023.1:791002-798502 GCF_003789085.1 Penaeus vannamei
ATCTGTCTCTCTATCTATATCACCTTATCCATACCGTCCATAGATATGTCTTTAAAAGAGTCCGTAAAATGTATGACCTATAAGAAATCGTTATGTCATCATTCATCATGAGGTAAGGAGCACAGTTCCTCCTTCCCCTCCTTTCCCTCCTCCCCCCTTCCCCTCCTTCCCCTCCTCCCCCCTCCTCTCCCCTCTTCCCCTCTCCCCCTCCCCTCCACTTTCCCCTCCCCCCCCTTCCTTCCCTCCTCCCCTCCTCCTCCTCCCCCTCTTCCCTCTCCCTCTTCCTCTCTACCCATTCCCTCACGCCACTTTTCCCTCATCCATTTACCCTCTCTTCCTCCCCTCTTCCGTCCTCCCAATGGAGAAGGAGAAGGAGAGGGAGTACGAATGGGAGGGCGAAAAAAGAAGATTCTTAATAGAGAGAAGGAGAAGGAGAGAGGAGAGCGAATCAGGGAGAAAAGAAACGAAAAAAAAGAGGACTCCATAGAGAAAGAGAAGGAGAGGAGAACGAATAGGGAGAAAAGAAACAAAAAATTAAGATTCCCTATAGAGAAAGAGAAGAGAGGGAGAGCGAATGAGGGAAACGAAAAAATAAGGCTCCTAATAGAGGAAGAGAAGGAGAGGGAGAAACGAATAAGGAAAAAAAAGAAACGGGAAAAAAGAAAAAAAAGGGAAAATCGAAAAGATAAGACTCACAATAGAGGCAGAGAAGGAGAGGGAGAACGAATAAGGGGAAAAAAAAGAAACGGGAAAAAAAGAAAAAAAGGAAAATCGGAAAAATAAGGCTCCTAATAGAGAGAGAGAAGGAGAGGGAGAACGAATACGGAAAAAAAAGAAACGAGAAAAAAAAGGGAAAACCGTATAACAAGGCTTATATTTCGGTCCGGGTTTCCATAAATAATTTCAGAGTGGTGGCGGACACTGGTTTGGTGTGTGACCGATATTGCCTCTCCTCCTCCCTCTCTCTCCCCTCTTCCTCCCTCTCTCTTCTCCTCCCCTCTCCCTCCCCTCTCCCTCTCCCCCTCTCTCTCCTCTCCTCTCCCTCCTCCCCTCTCCTCTCTCCCTCCCTCTCCTTCCCTCCCCTCTCCTCCTCTCCCTCCTCCCCTCTCCTCTCCCTCTCCTCTCCCTCCTCTCCTCTCCTCTCCTCTTCTCTCCTCTCCTCTCCTCCCTCTCTCCTGCCGCTATGGAGCCATTAAGCTCACCCACCTCTCTCTCTCCTCCTCCTCCTCCCTTCGTATACTTTACTCCCTTTCTCTCTTCTCTCTGTTCCCCTCCTCACTCCCTTCTTTCCATGTACACTTCACCCCTTTCCCCTCCCTAAACCTTTAATAATTTCTTCCACTCTCCCTTATACCCCTCATCACCCCCCCCCCCTTTTCCTTTCACTCAATTCCACCTCCTCATCCCTTCATTCTCCCCCTCTCCAACTTCCTCCCGCCTCCTTCCTCTCCCGCCTCCCCTCCTTTCCTCCTCCCATCCCCCCTAATTCTCCTCCCTCCTCCTCCTCCCTCTCCTTCCCTCCCCCTCCTCCTTCTCGTTTCTCCTCCCCTTCCTCCCCTTCGTCCCCCTCCTTCCTCCGCCTCGCCCTAATTCCCCTCCTCTCCTCCTCCCCTCCTCCCCCCTCCCCTCCTCCCCTCCCCTCCATCATCCCTCCTCTCTTTCCTCCCTCTCCCCTCCTCCTCCCCTTCCTCCCCTCGTCCCCTCCTTCCTCCCCCGCCGCCCTAATTCCCCTCTCCTCCTCCTTCGCCTTTGTATAGAATGAGGGTGAGGGTGAGGTGAGGGCGAGGAGTGGGGGGGGGGGGGGAGGGCTAAGCGCATGAACAGAGATTTTAGAAATAACGATTGGGAAGGAGCGTAAAATTTGATAAAGCGAATGAGCAGAGAAAATTAGCAAATTTAAAGACAGAAATAAAAAACAAAACAAATGAAAGTAAAGACAGAAGGATGAAAAACTAGACTAAAGAAGAAAGGGGATAAATAAAATATAGATAAAAGAGGTAAGACTGGGAAGAACGAGAGGTAACATAACCAAAATCATTATCATTAGTAGCTGTTGTATCAGTAGCATTAGTAGCGGCAATAGTAGTGGCAGTCGTTGTGTTGTTGCTGTATCATAGCGTTATTATTATTAGTATAGTAGCAGTTGTTTTTGTCGTTGTTGTATCAGTAGCATTATTATTAGTAGTAGTAGTAGCAGTTGTTGTTATTGTTGTTGTTGTATCAGTAGCATTATTAGTAGTAATAGTAGTGGTATCATTAGTAACAGTGGCAGTAGGAGGAAGAGAAGGAGAAAGAGTACTAGAATTAGGAGGAGGAGGAATAGGAGTATTAGAAGTAATACAGTAACACTAGTCATTAAAATAACAATAGAAATATTACTTTTATCAGTAATAATGATATTGAAAGCAATAATGATAATAATAATTATGATGATTATTATGACAATGATAATGATTATAATAATCACAAATACAGCAAACATAAAAACAGTGATAATGATAATAATGGTAATGATAATAATGTAAAAAATGGAAAATGGCATAGATGATAATATTAATGCTGGTGATAACAACAATGATAATGCTGAAAGAGTGAAAAAGAAGAATATGATAAAGGTAAGACCAAAAAAAAAAAGAAGAACGATAGAAGTGGGAAGTAAAAACACAAAAGGAGAGATATAAAGCCCAGGAAGGGAAGCTTGTAACTCAATAAAGCTTTTGAATTACAAAGAAAGGACAAAGAAATAACTAAAAATCACCAGCATCATCAGCATCTTTATTTCATCTCCATAATTCATATCAAAATCAAAAAAAAAAAAAAAAAATCGCATATTAAAAAAGAACATATAAATGACATCATCAAAAGCTCACGATAAAACAATAAAAAAAAAAATATTACATTACCTTTGAAGACAAATGAGATATACAGCTTATTACATGAAATAAGATCAGAGGACGGAAACAGCAATCCATAAATAGCGTTGCTGTTTTTCTAATCTCTTACGGGCGAGGTTGGCCAGCTGAGGCTACGGGAGTTCGGACCTCGAGACTCACGCAGGGAATTCAAGGTTCCTTTTTATACAGACACAGACAGACGATCGAACTAAGAATTCAGACATCGAATTTAATTATGGGAAAAATATGAACAGACCTATAATGATGTAAAGACCATAGAAAAAAATGATGTATAGACCAAGAAAAAATGAAGAACTATAAAAAACCTATTTAAAGATCTAAAAAAAGATGATGACATAGAAAAAAAAATGAGAATGCAATGAAAAGTAAAGAAATAATGATTCTGATATGATAAAAAGAGATAATGATACATAATCATATTGAGAATGATATAATGAATGTAAGTGTATCAGTATGATGAAAAAATTGATAATGGCAATTAAAACTCTCAATAACAGTAATGGCAATGGCTCATTACGGTAACTTCAACAACAAAGGCATAGCACACAACACATACAACAACAAAACAAAAGAACATATGCATACACATAAACTAAACACAACACATAACAAACAACAAATAAACCACACACATATCAACACCGAAATACCATCACACACAAACAAATAAACAATGCCCACAAACAAACAACAACAAAAAACATCACACACATACAAACATACAAAAAACACTGCAACACACAAACAAATAACCACAAGACACACACACAACAAATAAATAACCTACCACACAACAACAAACAAAAACACACACAACACATAACACACATAAAACACGCATACACATCAAACAAGGCAATAAACTACAAGTAACACAAAAAACAAACAAAAAACACAACAAACAAAACAAAAACACATCAACACATACAACAAGCAAAAAACACATGCACACACATACAACAACAACACAACATCAACACACACATACAGCACAAAAATTCAACACCAAAAACAAATAACACACACACACTCAACAACAAATTCAAACCCACACACAAAACAACAAANCCAGTCTTCCCCACCCCTACCTTTTTTAGACTTGGCCTCTAACAATTCTCCTTCCACTGTGTCCCTCTCTTCCCTCTCCTACTTCCTCACCTCTAATCCCCGGAGGTTTCCTCGGTGTTCTAACAGGTCTCCGTACTTCTTCGCTTTGCCTGCCTCCTAGACTCCCTAGCGGTTCCTTTCATTTCGCCGGATCTTCTTCCTTTTTCTTTTTTTTTTTCTTCTTCCTCCCTTCTTCTCGCACTCATACCGTCGTTAATCCCCATCTGATTTTAAATCCCCCCCTTGCCTCTTCCTAAGCCCTCTCTCTTCCCTCTCTCATACCATTTATGCCTTCTCCTTTTCCTCGCTCTCGCTCTTTCACTCTTCCTATACCCCTTCCTCTCCACTTCTTTTTTTCTCCTCCCAATCCTCTCTCCTTCTCCCCCCCCTCATCAATTCCCGCCCCTTCCTCTTCCTCCGATCTTCTTCCCCTTTTCTTCTCCACTCTTTTCTGACTCTTCCTCCCTCTCTCCCCTCTCTCGCCCTCTTTCCCTTCTCCTCTTCCTCCTTCTCCTACTCTCCTCTGCCTGCTCCTCCTCCCCTTCTCCCTTATTCATTATGATTATCATCATCATTATCACCCATCATCGTCATTATTTATTATTATTATTAATTTTAGTATTATTACTTGGTATTATTATATTATTTCATTATTATTATTATATTATTATTATATTTTATTATTTATTATTATTATTTCATTTTTAAATCAGTTTATTATCGTTATTATTATTATTGTTATTATTATTATTACTATTATTATTGCCTTTTCCTCCTCTTCTCTTTCTCCATTCAGTTCATATCCAGTATAACTGTCATTTTAACCTGATTTTCCTCGCGTAGTAAATCATTAAGGAAATTCAAGTAAGGAAATTAATGTTGAAAAAATAAGGGAAAAGTGTCTAAACTTTTTTTTCCAGAACTGATCTGATTCATTAAAAGTCCTAGAAAAATATTTGCGCCAAAGGTCGACCTTTTTAGTAATGAGAATTAATTATGTAAAATTTAATGTCGTTGATTAACTTGTGAAAAATATAGATAATATATATGTTCGTCTCACGGAAAAATAAACATGAATTAAATAATATAAAAGCACATTCATGTTACTTATTCCTCATACTTGAACTTAAACTAAATAAATATACGTCACTTATTCCTCATACTTGTCCATAAACTTACGAAAAGTTGAAATTGATCATCGAAAACCGTTGATAAAAACTAAAAAAAAAAAGAAAACGTGGATTTCGTTTTCCGTTTTCCGTTTCGAGGCGGAAATCAGCTGGAAGTTCCACCTTTTCATGTTTATCTTCGGAGGCGGCGACGAAAATTCGCGATAGGAAAGGAAGGCGAGAGAGAGTTGGCAAAGTTGGATAAAGTAGATAACTAGAAAACCAATAATAATTGAATAGCTTATCGGGAAATAATGAAGATGAAAATGATAGGTATTTGTGATGATAATGATGATTATCGTGGTTGATGATGATTAGAATGATTGATGGTGATGATAATCGTAGTTATGATAAAGTTGTAATGATTTATTGTAATGATGGTCATAATCACAGAATAACAACAGTAATAAGAAAAATGTGTCTGTAATCTCCCCCCCTCCCCCTCTTCCTTATACTCTCAGTGAAATAAAATTCTCTCAAAAACTAAACCTTGATCCCCCCCCCCCCGCACTATCTTAATTTTACCCCTTGCTCTTGCCCTCCTTTCCCTCCCTCTCCCACTTCCCCTCCCTCCTCCTTCCCACTACCCCTTCGTTCTCTTTTCCTCCTTTTCCTCCTCTCTGCTCCCTCCCCTCCCTCCTCCCTTCCTCTAACTTCCCTCCCTTCCCCTCACCTCTCCTACTGCTCCCTCCAACTCCTTCCCTCCCCTCTTCTCTCTCCCCTCCACTCTTCCTTCCCTCTCCTCCTTCCCTCCTCTCTCTTCTTCCCTTCCATCCTCCTTACCTCTTCCTCTCCCTTCCCCTTCCTCTCCTTTCTCTTCCCTTCCCTCCCTCCCCCCCCCCCCCCCTCAGTGACGTCATGCACTCGCCCCATGGCCCCATTCCTATTCCCACGCCTCCCATTCCCACTCCTATTTCCGATCTTCTTCTTCCTTCCTCCCTCCCCTTCCTTCGTTCCCTTTCTCCCATCTTTCTTCCTTATTCTACCTCCTCTCCTTATACCGTCATTCCACTCTCTTGCCTCTCCTTTCCTCTCCTTCGCTTTCTCTTCCCTTTTTACCCCCACCTTCGTTCCACTCCCTTTCTATCTCCATCTCCCTTCCCTTCTTCTCCTCCCCACCCTAATCTACCCCCTCTACCCCTTCCTTCCTCCACCGTTCCACTCTTCCCCCACTTCTCCACCATTCTCCATCATCTTCTCCAACATTCCCTCTCTACCCCTCCTCCTCCTCCTTCTCCATCATTTTATCCACTTGGAATACCTCCCTCTTCCACCATTCCACATTTTGGTACCCCTATCTCTACCACTCTTCATCATTTTCTCAACCATTCACTCCTCTCTCCTTCCCTCCCTCCCACCTCCTCCTCCTCTCTCCTCCTCCCACACCATCCCTCCTCCACCCTCCCTCCCTCTCCTCTCCCCCCTCCTTCCTTCCTTCTCCCTCCCCTCTTCTTCTCCTCCTCCTCCTCCTCCCTACTGCACCTCCCCTTTTCATCCTCCCCCTCCTTCTCCTCCTCCTCCCCCTCTCCTCCTTCTTCCCTCCCTCCTTCCCTCCCTCCTCCTCCTCATTCTCCACAACTTCCCACGCCCTCAACACCCATTTCACATCGCCCACCAAACGCCCATTATCAAGCAACCTCTAATATATATAACCATCCCACGCCCACCGCCCGCCCACGCCCGCGCCCACGGATCCTATCTTTTCCTCAGCTGATGGGTTGGTATCCCCCCTCCCCCCCTTCATCCCCCCCCTCCCCCCCTCTAACACTGTCTAGACGCTTTTGAATCGATGATTTAGTTTGAACATCGCTCTTCTCAAACTATGTGATGTGGTGGGGATTCTTGGGTTGTTGGGGGATTGCTGGTGATGTGGTGGTGATGTGGTGTATGTCTTGATGTGGGATGTGTAGTTGATGTGATAGTTGTGGTGTTTTGATTTGGCATGCGGTGGTCGTGGTGTCTGATAATGTATGCGATGTGGTTATAGGTCATGTGGGATCTTGAATGTGTGGTGTGGTGTTCTGATGTGGTGATGTGATGTAGTCATGTGATGTTTTGATATTGGCGATATGTGGTGGTTGGTCTGATGTGTGATGTGATTGTGATGTGGTCATATGTTTTTGAATGTGGTGATGTGGTGTGGTCTGTGTGTGATGTGATGTTTGTGTGATTTTGATGTTGCGAATGGTGTTTGATGTTGATGTGGTCAGGGATGTTTTGATGTTGCGATGTGTGGTATGTGATGTGGTGCCTGATGTGATGTGATGTAGTCATGTGATGTCTTGATGTTGCGATGTGGTGAAGTGGTG
>NW_020870023.1:801002-806002 GCF_003789085.1 Penaeus vannamei
GTCAGGTCATGGTCGGGATCAGGCTGGGCCCATGTGACCTTGGTGAGGTGCCAGTTGTTATTTTTGTTTTATTATTCGGGTTGGGAGAGGAGCGGGCGAGGTGGGGATGGGTGGGGGGGGGGGGTAAGGCAGAGAGGGGAAGGGAAGCAGGATGGTGGGGGAGGGGTGAGCAGAACAGGGGGGGGGGAGGGTGCGTTAATTCATAACCCAACATGGTATTGTGGGATTGCGTCACGTTCTATTTTTAGAAGTTGTGTGTACATGTGTGTGTATGTGTTAGAAGTGTGTGTATGTGTTAGTAGATATGTATAGATGATAGATAAGATAGATAGACGGAAGGATAGATAGATAGAGGGAGGAAGGGAGATACAAACAGATAGAGATTGATTGATTGAGAGAGCGAGAGAGAGAGAGAAGAAAGAGAGAGAGAGAGAGGAGAGAGAGAGAGAGAGAGAGAGAGAAGAGAGAGAGAGAGAGAGAGAGAGAGAGAGAGAGAGAGAGAGAGAGAGAGAGAGACAGACAGAGAGGTGAGAGAGAAACAGAGAGAGAGAGAGAGACAGAGACAGAGACAAAGACAGAGAGAGAGAGAGACACGAACGAGCAGGCAGATATACATGTATATAATACTATTATTATCAATAATTTTCCGTTTTCTAATTATTATAATTTTCTTCTTTCTCTTCCAGGTTAGTGTCGAGAATTCAGAGAAAAGGAAAACGCAAGTATAACCACTATTATTTTTCTCTTGATTTGCAGTTCACAATTAAATCTGATTGTCATGTAAGCGCGAACATACACACGTACACATAAACAGTCACACCCTCTCGCCTGCACACATATACGCCTCTGTTGGTGTTTGTGTGTGTGTGTGTGGGGGGGGGGGTGCAGGTGTGTTGTGTGTGTGTGTGTGTGTTTGTGTGTGTTTTGTTGTATGTTTGTTTGTGTGTGTGTGTGTGTGTGTGTGTGTGTGTGTGTGTGTGTGTGGTGTGTGTGTGTGTTGTGTGGTGTGTGTGTGTGTGTGTGTGTGTGTGTGTGTGTGTGGTGCGTGTGTGGTGTGTGTGTGTGTGTGTGTGTGTGTGTGTGTGTGTGAGAGAGAGAGAGAAAGAGAGAGAGAGAGAGAGAAAGAGAGAGTGCGCCATCACATTCTCTTCCTGTTCGTCCTCTTCCTCTTCCTCCTGCTTCTCCTTCGTCTCCTCTCCTCTCCCACCACCACCTCTTCCTCCTCCTCCTCCCACCACCTCTTCCTCTTCCTCCTCCTCTCTTCCTCTTCCTCCACCACCACCTTTCCTCCCCTCCACCATCACCTCTCTTCCTCCTCCTCCAAAACCTCTTCCTCCTCCTCCTCGTCAACCACCTCTTCCTCCTCCTCCTCGTCAACCACCTCTTCCTTCTCCTCCTCCTCTCTTTCCTCCTCACCACCACCTCTTCCTCCTCCCCTCCTCCTCTCTTTCCTCCTCTCCTCCTTCCGTGGGTCCTATGGCCCCATTCCTTCCCTCCTTCGGACAAGCAACAGGCAATGGCTCTTCCTTCGGCCTAAGTTAAGGAGCTATTAAGTTGTTTTTACTTTATAAACACGTCTTGAGTCGGTCTTGGATGATTAGCATTGTATTGACCGTAACCTCCACCTCCCTCCCTCCCCCCCCTTTCCCCTTTCTCCCTTCCCCGCCTCTCCTGCAAACGAGCAGTCTCGGTGATTCTTCCGTTTCTTTGATTTTTTTTGTCTTTGTTGTTGTTGTTGTTCTTCTTCTTCTTCTCTGTTTCTGTTTTTGTCTTTGTTTTCTATTTCTGTCTCTGTCTCTGTCTCTGTCTCAGTCTGTCTGTCTGTCTGTCTGTCCGTCTGTCTGTCTCTCTCTCATTCTCTCTATCTCTATCCTCTCTCTTTTCCTCATGTCTTGTCTTGTCTTGTCTTGTCTTCTCTCTCTCTCTCTCTTCTCTCTCTCCCTCCCTCCCTCCCTCCTCCTCCTCCCTTCTCCCTCCTCCTCCTTCTTCCTTCTCCTCCTCCTTCTCCCCCACCTCTTCCTCTACTTTCTTTCCTTGCATCTCATTATTTTATGTCCTTCACCCTCCTCTTCTTACTCTTTACCTGTCTATTTGTTTCTCCTTGTCCTTTTGCCTCAATTTTCCTCGTCATCTGTTCATTCTTCTTCCTCCTTCACATTTACTCCTCCTTCTTATCCTTCTCGTCTGTCCCTCTTATCCTATCTCCACCATCATTACCTCTTCGTCTACCATCTCCTCCTCCTCCTTCTACTTCTTCCTCTTCTTCCTCCTCTCCCTCCTCCACCACCACTTCCCGCTCTTCTACCACTCTTCCACTTCACTTCTACCTCTCTCCCTCTTCCTCACCTCTAGCTCTTCTCCTTCTTCCTCCTCCACCCTCTACCTATATTTCCTTCTCCTTCTCCTCCTCCTCCACCACCACCTCCATCTCCTCTTCCTCCAACCACTCTCCTCCTCCCCTCCCCTCCCCTCCACTCCTCCTCCTCCACCTCCACCATCCTCCACCTCCTCCTCCTCCACCTCCACCACCCTCCTCCTCCTCCACCTCCTCCTTCCTCCTCCTCTCTTCACCTCCCCCCATCTCCTCTTCCACCTCCACCACAACCTCCACCTCCTCCTCCTCCTCCTCCACTCCACCACCTCCTCCTCCTCCACCTCTATTCCTTCTCTTTCTCCCCCCCCCTCCTCCTCCTCCTCCTCCTCCACCTCCACCTGCCTACTTCCCTCCACCTCACCTCGCTCAAGCACACACACACACCACCCGCACATCCGAAAGACGTGCTATCTATTACCTCTGTTGAATTATCTATTACCTCGCCTCACAAAAGATCTCTCGGCTCTTCAGATGACCACAAGGAGCCGAAAAGGACTTGAAAGAGATCACACAATAAACAGGGAGCTTTCTCGTCTTAAGCTTCTCTCCTTACCTCCCCCCCCCCACACACTCCTTCTCTTCCCCTCCAACTCTCCCTCACTCTTCATTCTTTCGTTCCTACTCCAGTATGTCACTGACTCCCTCCTCCTCCTCTTTCTTCTTCTTCTTCTTACTCCTTTATTATTATTCTCCTCCTCCTTCTCTTCTTTTTTTTCTTCTTCTTCCTTCTCCCTCCTCCTGCTATTCTTCTTATCCTTCTTCCTCCTCCTCCTCTTCTTCTTCTTCCTTCTCCTCCTTTTCTTATTCTTATTCCTCCTCCTTCTTCTCCTCTTTTTCCTCCTCCCCTCCTCGTCTTCTTCTTCCTCCTCCCTCCCCTCCCCGACCACCAGTGCTCTTGCACACTCCTTATCTCGACTTCCTTTTCCTTTATTCTTCTTTCTTCTAGTTTCTTCTATTTTTTCTTCCTCAACTCCAAGTCTCTCTCTATCTCTCTCTCTATTTCTTATTTCCTCTACCCTTCTTTCTTCTTTCTTTCTTTCGTATTTCTTTATTTTCTTTTTTAATCTTTATTCCTTTGCCCCAGTGTCTTTTTCTTTTCTTTGCTTGTCCCTAATTCTTCTTCTCCCTCCAGTTCTCATTCATCAGCGCTCTTCCCCTTTCTCTTATCGCCACTTCCCTTTCCTCCCCTAGTTCTCACCCCCTTCCTTCTTTCCTTCTTTTCTTCTTTCCTTTTCCCCTCTCCTTCTATTTCCTCCTTTCCTTTTCCCCTTTTTCTCTATTTCTCCTCCTCTCCCCTCTCTTCTTTTCCTCCTTTCCCCTTAATCTTGAAGCCCAAACTTTCCCTCTTTCCCCATCTCTCTCATCCTCTCCCCTATTTTCCTCTCCTCCATCTTTCATCTCTTCCTTTACTTCCCCCTCCCCCTTTTATCTTCCTCTTCCCCATCTCCACTTGTCCTTACTCCCCAACCCCCTTATCCACCCCCCTATCCACAACCCCAACTGNGAGAGGCAGAAGAAGAAGAGAGAAAAGATGAGGAGAGAGGAGAGAGATGAGAAAGTCGCCCTGTGTGAGAAGAAAGAGAGAGACCCGAAAGAGAGAGAATGAGAGTGTTGTGTGTGTGGTTGTGTGTGTGTTGAGTGTGTGGTTCTGTGCTGGTGTTGTGTTGTGGTGGTGTGTTGAAGAAAGCAGAGAATCCCCACTACCTTCTTCCTACTCTTTGCCGCTAACCCTCTTCGCCCCCTCCCCTCCACCATCCATGTGACTTTTCTCCCCAACTCACAGCTTCTTCCTCTACCACCTCTTCCACTTCACCTTTCTACCTCTCTCCCTCTTCCTCCACCTCTAGCCTTCTCCTCCTTCCTCCTCCACCTGCTACCTATATTTCTTTCTTCCTTCTCCTCCTCCTCCACCCACCACCTCCATCCCTCTTCCTCCACCACCTCCATCCTTCCTGCCCCCCCCCCCCACCCCCCCCCCCACCTTCTGCCTCCCCCCTTTCCTCCCCCCTCCTCCACCATCCACCACATCTCCACCTCCTCCCTCCACCCTCCTCCACCACCTCCTCCTCCTCCACCTCCTCCTCCTCTCCTCCTCTTCTTCACCTCCCCCATCTCCTCTTCCACCTCCACCACAACCTCCACCTCCTCCTCCTCCTCCTCCACCTCCACCACCTCCTCCTCCTCCACCTTCTATTCCTTCTCTTTCTCCCCCCCCCTCCTCCTCCTCCTCCTCCTCCACCCTCCACCTGCCTACTTCCCTCCACCTCACCTCGCTCAAGCACACACACACACCACCCCGCACATCCGAAAGACCTGCTATCTATTACCTCTGTTGAATTATCTATTACCTCGCCTCACAAAAGATCTCTCGGCTCTTCAGATGACCACAAGGAGCCGAAAAGGACTTGAAAGAGATCACACAATAAACAGGGAGCTTTTCTTCGTCTTAAGCTTCTCTCCTTACCCTCCCCCCCCCCCACACACTCCTTCTCTTCCCCTCCAACTCTCCCTCACTCTTCATTCTTCGTTCCTATTCCAGTATGTCACTGACTCCCTCCTCCTCCTCTTTCTTCTTCTTCTTTCTTACTCCTCTTATTATTATTCTTCCTCCTCTCCTTCTCTTCTT
>NW_020870023.1:808502-819730 GCF_003789085.1 Penaeus vannamei
GATAGATAGATAAATAGATATATATAGATACATAGATATAAATAACATATTTGTTGTTTGTGTTCATATATATATTTCTTATCATTGTATAATTCAATAGATAAATGAATAGATTTATGAATAAGAGAATAAGTATATGAAAAGAAAAAAATGTTGGAAAGGCCTCATCTAAAGGGTGCGGTTGGATATATTACGGTAACAGATACTGGGGCAGGTAAGGAAAACGAGGGTTTGGAGGATTGAAAGAAAGAGGAAAAGGGAGGGAGGGAGGGTGAGAGGAGAGGGAGGGGGAGGGAGGGAGGGAGAGAGGGAAAGGGAGAGGGAGGGGGGGGAGAGAGAGGGGGGGGGAGGGAGAGATAGATAGATAGAGAGAGAGGGGGGGGTGGGGAGAGAGAGAGAGAGAGAGAGAGAGAGAGAGAGAGAGAGAGAGAGAGAGAGAGAGAGAGAGAGAGAGAGAGAGAGAGAGAGAGAGAGAGAGAGGAGGAGAGAGAGAGAGAGACAGAGAGTTGGAGAGACAGATGGACAGACGGAGAGAGAAGAGAGACAGACAGAGAGAGAGAGAGAGAGCAAGAGAGAGAGAGACGGTGATAGATAGATAAAGCTAGATAGATAGAGATGATAGATATAGAAAGAGAGAGAGAGGGAGAGAAGAAGAGCGAGAGAGAGGGAGATAGATAGATAGAGAGAGAGAGAGAGGGAGAGAGGAAGAGCGAGAGAGAGGGAGATAGATAGATAGAGAGTGAGAGAAAGAGAAATTAGAACAGAATAGGAACGAAAATGAGAAAGAAAGTAAGAGAGCGAGAGAGAGTAAGTGACAGAGACAGAGAAAGAAAGAAAAAAATATTCAAATATTCAAACGCGCATACTTTCCCAACTGATGCTTCCCCCCCCTCCCCCCTTTCCCCCCACCCCCACCCCTTCCCCCCAAGATGAGTTCTCCCAAAAGCAACAGAAATACATCCCAGTGGAGGAACTCGCCAAGACCCCACACTCTCCTCCCCACCATCTCCCTCTCCTCCCCCTTCCCCTCTTCCCTCTTCTCCCCACCCCTTCCCCCCTCTCCCTTCTCCCCTTTCCCACCCCTCTTCCCCTCTTCTCCCCCCCCCTCTCCTCTTCTCCTTCCCTCCTCCTCTTCTTCCCCCACCCCTCCCCCCCTCCCCCCCCGTCCCCCCTCCCTACCCCCCCGCCCCCCAAAAAGAAAAATAAAATTCAATGATTTCCTACTTTATGCTGTATTGCAACCATGCCGATTTGGGGGCGTGAGCATGCATGGGCGGGCGGGTGGGCGGGTGGGCGGAACACCCTTTGCTATAACTTGTATTTTCCCCTAAGTAATCCTATCTCGGATTTCCTTTCGTGTGAGGGGTGATGGAGAGGGGAAGAGAGGGAGGAAAGGAGGGAGGGAGGAGGGAGAAGGGAAGAGAGGGGAGGAAAGGGGAGGAGGGAGGGAGGGAGAAGGGGGGGGGAGGGAGGAGAGAGGGAGGGAGGGAGGAAGGGGGAGGGAAGAGGTAGGGAGGGGGAGAAAGGGGTGAGGTGAAGGGAAGGAGAGAAATAGAGGGAGGAGAGGTGGGAGAGGGAGAAGGGAAAGATGGAAAGAGAGGAAAGACTGAGAGAGAGCCGGAAAGAGAGGGAAGGAAAGTGGCAAAAAGCGGGACAGGAAGGGAAGGAGAGGGAGAGGGAAGAGGTAGAGAGAAAAATAGAAAGAAGAAAAGAGAATATAACCCCACTTACACCCATACACACCATCGTATCCAGCACCTTATCCGAATCCTGCTGATTATTCCTTTGAAGGATATAATCCTATACATTTATAATCTTTTATAAAAATGACTCTTAGAGCATCAACTCCGATTGAAATGTCTCTCGGAAGCTTTAGAACTGTGATGAGAGAGAGAGAGAGAGAGAAGAGAGAGAGAGAGAGAGAGAGAGAGAGAGAGAGAGAGAGAGAGAGAGAGAGAGAGAGAGAGAGAGAGAGAGAGAGAGAGAGAGAGAGAGAGAGAGAGAGAAGAGAGAGAGAGAGAGACAGACAGAGACAGAGAGAGAGAGAGAAAATAGAGAGAAAGAGGAAGATCAGTAATTTCCAAAAAGACTCAAAAGTTCGGGTTAACGAGGGTCGTCCACCCCCCTCCCCCCACCCCTCCCCTTTCCCTTCCCCCTTCTTCCCGTCCCTCCTATATCCCCCCCTCTCCTTTCTTCCCCCTTACCCCCACCCCCACTCCCCCACCCCATACCCCTGTAGTCATGCCCGGGCACCCAAGCGTTGTGGACGATGACGCAATACTGAGGGGGGGGGAGGGGGGAGGGTTGTTGACTCAGCGTTGGGTGTTTGCTTCGGGTGATGTGAGCGTCGAGGAGGAGGAGGGGAGAGAAAGAGGAGAAGGAGGAGGAGGAGGAGAGGAGAGAAAGAGGAGGAGGAGAGGAGGGAGGAGAGGAGGAGGAGGAAGAGAAAGGGAGAAGGAGGGAGGAGAGAAAGAGAGAAGGGGAGGAGAAAGAGGAGAGGAGGAGGAGAGAAAAAGGAGAAGTAGGAGGAGGGGAGAAAGAGGAAGAGGAGGAGGAAAGAAAAGGAGAAGAATAAATAGAAGTAATGCCAGGAGGAGGGAGAAGGGAAATTAGAAAGAAAAAGAAAAAGAGAAGAAAAGAAGAACAAAAAGACATACGAAGAAAGAAAGAAAGAAAGAAAGAAGAAGAGAGAAGAGGAGAAAGAACACGAGAAGGAGAGCGAGTAAGAGAAAGAGGAGGAGGAGGAGCCCCTGCTGGACATTCCTCCGTGTGGCGACCACCTCCTCCAGGGACATGTGCAGAACACACGTGCAACCCAGAGGAGGCGAATGGAGCTCAACTCGGGATAAATAACCGTTGTGTTTGCATCAACAACAACAATGACAAGTGCTACTACAATGGCGGCTATAATAGCAATAACTACAATAACAACTACTGTTATAACTACATCAACAACAACAGTGACAACAAAAAATATGAATAGCGACAATAACAACAACTACAAATAACAACTACTGTTATAACTACATCAACAACAACAGTAACAACAAAAATATGAATAGCGACAATAACAACAACAACAAAGACTACTATATGTATTTATGTGTGTGCTGTGTGTGTGTGTGTGTGTGTGTGTGTGTGTGTGTGTGTGTGTGTGTGTGTGTGTGTGTGTGTGTGTGTGTGTGTGTATGTGTGTGTGTGTGTGTGCGTTACTACTACTACTCGTACTACAACCAACCATAATTCGTTTAGAATTATCAATACGGAAAAAAATCAACAAAAATCGAAAATCTTATCGCAAATATTTCTTCTCTTTCACACACAAAAAAGAAAAAAAGAAAATAGGCCTATACACAGCTGACTCACCCCCAAATAAGGAAAAAAAAAAGATAGGCCTACATGGGGTTTCTGAGGCGCGTCTTTCAGAAGAAGGTGCCTTGACGACCTTACTTGTGACGTCATAGAGGGAGGGGCAGCGGGGTGGGTGGGAGAGGAGGGGGGGGAAGGAGGAGGAGGAGGGGGAGGAAGGGAAGGTGGGAGAGAGGGAGAGAAAGAGGGAGGGTGGGAGAGGGGGGGGGGGGAGAAAGGAGAGAGGAGAGGGGAGGAAGGGAAGGTGGAGAGAGGGGAGAGAAAGAGGGAGGGTGGAGAGGGAGTGGGGGAGGAAGAAAGGAGAAAGGAGAGGGGGAGGAAGGAAAGGAAGGGGCAGAGGGAGAGGAAGGGAGAGAGGGAGGTGGAAGTGAGGGAAAGAGGGAAGGAGAGAGAAGGGGAGGAGGGGAAGAGGGAGATAAGGGGGGTGAGAGAGAGGAAGGTGGAGAGAGAAAGAGAGGAAGGAGGGCAAGAGGGAAAGAGCAGAGGTGGGGGAGAGAGGGAAATGAGGGAAGGGAGAGAGGAGAGGGGAGGAAAGGGAGGAAGAGGTTGAGGATGGAAGGAGAAGGAGAGAGGGGAGGGGAGGGAAGAAAGAGAGGGCAGGGGAGGGAGGGAAAGAGAGGGTGGGAGAGAGGGAAAGGAGGGAGAGGAGAGAGGAGAGGTTAGGGGAGGAAGAAGAAAGAGGTTGAGATGGAAGGAGAGAGAGAGAGGGGAGGGAGAGAGGAGGTGAGAGGGAAGAGGAGAAGGGTATGGAAAAGGAGGGAGAGGAGAGGAGGAGAGGGGATGAGGAAGGGAGGAAGAGGTTGAGGATGGAAGGAGAGAGGAGAGCGTGGAAAGGAGGGAGAAAGAGAGGAGGGGAGAGAAAAGGATTGAATCCCCTTTGGCGATGATGTAATAGGATTGCGAAGGGTTTAGGAGTTTCAGGATATTAGATTAAGGATTTTGTTTTTTTCTGGTACCCTCGAAGGGAAAGAGGAGACGGAGAGAGCGAGGGGAGAGGGAGAGGGAAGGGAAGAGTGGAGAGAGAGAGAGAGAAGAGAGAGAGAGAGAGGGGAGAGAGGAGAGAGAGAGAGAGAAGAGAGAGACCGGAGAGAGAGAGAGAGGAGGAGAGAGAGAGAGGACGAGAGACGACGGAGGAGACGAGAAGAGATGAGAGAGAGATGAGAGAGATGAAGAGACAGGACAGAGATCAGAGAGTACTCAAAGAAAAAAGAAGAGAGAGAGAATTGCGAAAGAGGGAAAGACATTAAAAAAAAAAAAATACGAAAGAAGTGAATAAAAGAAAAAAAAAAAATACAAAAAAATAGACAAGAGCTAGAGAAGGAAAGAATAGGGGGGGAGCTATGGGGGAAGCGGAAGGAAGGGTCGAAAATGAAGGAGGGGGGAGGGAATGAAAAGGGGGGAAGAGAAATTCACGTTGTGGGAGGCAGGAAATATCTGGCTCGTAGAGGGAGTGGATTATCTTGGTAAATATGACTAGCCTAGTGTGGAAGTGGGTTCTGTTCCTGACTGGTCTGTTAGTCTGTCGGTGTGTGTTGTGGGGGGGTGTTGTGTGGTGGGAAAGTGTATGCGTGTGTGTGTGTTTGGAGGGGTTGTGTGTGTGTGTGTGTGTGTGTGTGTTGTGTGTGTGTGTGTGTGTGTGCGTGTGTGTGTGTTGTTGTGTGAGAGAGAGCAGAGAGAGAGAGATGACGAAGAGAGACGAGACGAGACGGAGAGAGAGAGAGAGAGAGAGAGAGAGAGAAGAGAGAGAGAAGAGAGAGAGAGAGAGAGAGAGAGAGATAGAAAGAGAGAAGAGAGTGTGTTGCGTGTGTGTGTCTTTGTCTGTCTATGTGCATGCGTGTGTATGTACGTGTAAAAATACTCTCTGCTTTTCTTTCTATCTCTCCCTCTTTCTCTCTACTCCGATCTCCCTCCCTCCCTCCTTCCCACTATCCATTTCTTCATTACCCATCCATGCACACACACCACCCCAACTTGTAGCTTCAGGCAATCACACTTCTCCTTCCCCTCCTCCTCCTCTTCTCCTTCCCCCTCTCCCTACCCCTTCTTTCCCTCCCCCTCCCCTTTCACTTCCCCCTTCTCCCTACCACTTCTCCCTTCGCCCCTCCCTCTCCCTACACATTAATTACAAGGAACACCCTTGCTGTCTCCAGATCCGGGATTCTCACTGTTATAACACCCAAGCAAATCTTACGTCACTATTAGAAAATGCAAAATGGTTTCTTCTTCGTTTACTGTGTAGGCTGAGAATATTTTTTCAAGGGTAGACTTCGATATTCAGGAGTGAGAGTGTGAGGGTTTGTGTTTTATGTTTGGAAACGTTTTGTGTGATGTTTAAGTAGTTTTGTAATATTGTTTCGTGTGTTTTTAAGGTGTTTATTTATGCTCTGCTTAGTATGATGGTGATATGATGTGGAAATAACTTGTTTTTCTGTGTTTTACGGTATTTTTTTTATATGAAAAGAGTTGTACCCTACCACGATTTAATTACAAAATGGATGATTTTCTCCTCTGACTTGCAAAAAAGGAACGCAGTTTCCGGTACGTACAAATCTCGTCTACCATGACCATGAAAAATGTATGTTTATTCATAGATATCAACCGAGCTGATGTCAGGTACCAGAATATCACGTTTCTGCTGTGTAAATTTACGTGCAGACACGGCTCGATTTTCCTCGCAAAGAACAGAGATAAATTCTTCTTTATATGATGTCACCCCCACCCCCCCTGTCCCAGAATTGCATAATTAGCCGAGTTGTAAAAAGAAAGGATAATTTCTATCCATGTGGGTGTAAAAGGTCGTTTAATAATCTTTTGAAAAATGAACGAGCACTTCTGTTTACAACTTCGAACATGACGTCATCGGAGGAACCGCAGCGGTGCCAGATGTAGTGGAAAATGGGACTCCGTACCCACTAGAATTCAATCTTCTCATTATACAAAGATGAATCATAAACGAAACATTAATCTACAAAATAATTCAAAAACGAACCAGAAAGTATTTCGAAATATAGTTATGGTTTTCTTCCTTCTGCTTTGGAGATGTGACAACGCCGCCTTGACCGCTCCCAGGTCAAGGCATAAATCATCACTAAAAATAATGTACGTGAATAGACTATGATGTCAGTCAATTGAGGTGATACTCGCTCGTCGGAAGTAGGGAGATAAAGTGCTTAGATTAAAAAGAGAAGAGGCAGAAGAAAATGAAGGAGAGGAGGAGGAAGCAGTAGGTAGAGGAGAAGAAGAAGGAGGAGATGATGAAGAAGGAGGAGGGGAGGAGCACCAGCAGTAGGAGGGGAGCAGTAGGAGGAGGAAGAGGAGAGAGGAGAAGATGATGAAGAAGGAGGAGGGGGAGCAGTAGGAAAAAGGAAGAGAGGAGGAGATGGAGGAAGAAGAAAGAGAAGGTAATGAAGAAGGAAAAGATGAAGAAAACGATAAAGAAGCAAAAGAAAAAGAAATGAGACACACACCAGTCATTAAACAAACTCATTTAACAACCACAGCAGTAAGATAAAATAGAACAATTAACACAACAGCATTGAGGAACTTTAAAGGGATTAAGATGTCTGAAAATAAACTGAAAATCGTTATTTAACGGTCGCTTCCCATAGTTTCCCCTTTAACGGTCACACCGAGGAGGACTTTGTCACGTTACTCTTCATCCATGGCATTTTTATGACACCTGGGTACATTTTTCCCTGTCCGTCAGTCAGTATGTCTGTCTTTCTTCCCCCTTTTGGTCTGTCTGTCTGTCTTTGTCTCTCCCTCTCTGTCTGTCTCGCTCTCCCTCTCCATCTCTCTCTCTCTCCCTCTCCCTCTGCATTTCTTCCTCCTCCTCCTCCTCTTCCTTCGAGTGATTTAGCTCCTCCGCCTCCTCCTTCTTTAGCATGATATGTTACCAGACAACAGGAGTTTGCCTGTTAAGTTCGAAAGTTTGCAAAACAAGCAATGAGGTATGCACATCCAATCCCTAAACCTCGTAGAAACTTACTGCATTCAAGACAATGTTGAAGGTTCTTCGTCTCTCGCTTGGGTAGTGCATCTTTTTCATTTTTTAGGTGGCTTGGGTTTTATATATATTTCCCATTTTTTTCTGTTGGCTTGAGCAGTGCATCTTTTCCATTTTTATTTATGTGACTTGGGTTGTACATATATTCCATTTATTTCTGTTGGCTCGAGTAGTACAACTTTTCCATCTTTTTTTATGGTTTGGGTATTACATCTTTTCCATTTTTTATGGTTTGGGTAGTACATCTTTTCCATTTTTTTATGGTTTGGGTAGTACATCTTTTCCATTTTTTAAAATGGTTTGGGTAGTACATCTTTTCATTTTTTTTTTCTGTGGCTTGAGTGGTAAATATTTTCCATTTTTTTATGGTTTGTGTAGTACATCATTTTCCTTTTTTTCTGTGGCTGGGGTTTTTCATTTTTTCCATTTTATTCTGTGGCTTGAGTAGTACATAGTTTTCATTTTAGATGTTATTCTTTTAGTTGCTATTAGAGGCGGGTTGTGACAGTGTTTATAATATTATATGAATACAAGCTACTGTAATGTAAACAGACAAACCTACAAAAGTGAAAAGAAAGAAAGGCAAAAGAGAACAAGATAAGGGAAGAGTATTCTAAAATGGCGGGAAAAAGAAAAAGCTATTAACATAGGTAAAACAGATGCTCAAAAAGAAGAAAAAAAGGTTGTAAATGAGCCATTATTTACTCCCAGACGACGTAAAAATATACCTTCTACAGACACACAAAAATGAAGAAAAATCAAAGGGATTATATATACATGGAAAAAGTATATAATAATTTACCCGGATGTTCCTCTACTTCCGGGTTACATACTAGAGGTACGTCAAAGAAGAAAAAAATGTTTATTCCATGTGTGTGTGTGTAATGTACGTGTGTGCGTTTGGCTATATTTTAGGGATGCGTGGGTGGGTCTAGAACATTCTGGCACAGTTCGGTACTGGCTGAGAAAAGGGGGAAGCCCCATTGCCTCTCTCCCCTCTCTCCTCTTCTCCTTCCGCCTCCTCCTTCTTTTTCTTCTTCATCATCTCCTCCTCCCACCTCTACCCCCTCCCCTCCCTCCCTCCTATCCATCTCCTCCTCCTCCCACCTCAACGCCCCTCCCCCCCTCCTATCCTCCTCCTCAACGCCTCTCCCCCCTTCCCCTCTTCCCTCCCTTCCTCCTATCCTCCTCCTCCTCCCCCTCACCCCTCCATCGTCAGGTTAAAAAGGTGTAATTGAGAGTGTGTTTATAGGTAGCAGTCTCTGGCGCGGATCCAAAGTGCCTAGAGATTTTTGTTTATTGAACGCACCCTTCTGAAGCTAACTAAAAATACGAGTAATTGATGGTATTTGCAAATGTATGAAGCGTATATTTATGTTCTTTTTTTCTAACTTAAGTTCGTTTATTCGTGTATTTATTTATTTGTTTATTCATGGATTTACCTGTTTTTTTTATGTAGTTATTTACTTAGTTATTGTGTGTGAGAGGAGTAGTGTAAGCGATGTACAGATAGATGGATGGATAGGTAGATAGAGTATATAGGTAGATAATAGGTAGATAGAGATGGAGAAATAGATTATAAATTATTATATAGTACGTATTGTGATGCGATAAGGAAGATATTAGCCATAATAGTAATATTATAGGGATAATTAGATTAATTTGAAGATTCGGATGATATAGACACCAATGATAATGATGTCGATAATATTACTACTGATAATGATATTGATGGTGGTGATAATAACGGTGAGTTATGATAATGATTATGTAAATGCAAATGATAATAATAGGGATGATGAAATTTTTGAAAATAGATCAAAATACGTCAAGATTTACGATTATTAAGACGATTTATCACACACTACGTTTGAAGTGTCAGCTTAAGGCGTCTTGGAGAAAAGCAGTGATTTATCTCTAATGACTGATGACCTTGTCTGAGTCGTTATTTAGGTGACGAAAATGAGGTTGGATTTTTTTTTCTTACGCGAAAAAAATCCCTTTGACATATTTGCGATGGCTGTGAAATATTTGGATCCTAAAATTGCGACTTTTTTCTTTTTTGTGTTTTTTTATATTTTATGAATTCATGAATGGCAAATTACCCAATTACTTAATGGGTAGTTTATGCACACTCGAGTCATTAAATATCGGGATTTGCAGATTACATTAGGTCAGAAATTTCCCAAGTCGATATTTATGTGTAAAAAAGCTGCAACACTTGCACTTATATATACAAGTACAATATACATTTATATATAGGTATTTTGTGCGTGTGTGTGTTGTAATTTGAATGGTTGTGACATTCTGACATGATTTCCTCAGTCGAATTCCCTTCCTGTTGTAAATAATTTTAAAATTATTCTAACCAATCATAGTCATCGTTACAGACCTACATCTCTTCTTTTAAGAAATATTACATTCTACACATGTATAGCCAGGTAAAAATAGTCACCTTCAAACTCGTGGTGTACCTGTTGAAAATGTTCGCAACTGCACATACACTCATGCGTCCGTACATACACGCACATACACCCACGTACACAGAGAAACTGCTCTATAATTGCCTGATAATAGAGGCGTTGATAGGCCTATTAGAGACCGTAACCTTGTTTACGATCTTAGGTTATGACGTCACAAAAAAGCAAGATGGCGTCACATTCGCTCGTCACTTTTTTTCTTTTTAATTAAGATGGTGGATAGAAATAATGGGGATATAAAATATTGATGATTTTCTAAACGAGAGAGAGAGAGACGAGAGAGGAGAGAGAGAGAGAGAGAGAGAGAGAGAGAGAGAGAGAGAGAGAGAGAGAGGGAGAGAGAGAGAGAGAGAGAAAGAAAGAATGGAAGAGATCGAAATAGAAAGATAATTAGAGAGAGAAAAAAAAAATGAAGAGATTGAAATAGAAAGATAATTAGAGAGAGAGAGTGAGGATGGAGAGAAAATGTGAGAGATTGAAATAGATGATTAGAGAGAGAGAGAGAGATAGGAAGAGAAAATTGGAAAGATCCAAATAGACAGATACATAAACAGATAAATATAGAAAGATAAACAAACAGACAGAAACGAAGAGACAAATAAACAACCAACCAACCAAACAAAGAAGGACATAAAATACCCAATCCTTTTATAGATAGACCGGAAGTCATATGTAATTGACACGATAAATTGACAAGAAAAATATGTCAGTCACCCCTTCCAAAGCACGATATTTTTAACGGTCGTGGATCTTTGCCTTTCGAATTTTAATATTTTCCGTATGGATTGCATGTTTATAATATTATTATTATTAATTATATATTAATTATTATTATTATTATTATTTTACATTTTTTTTTAAGTTGTAGATTGATTTGTTTTCGATGTGTTTGTTGTGATAATATTTATTTTTTATTATTATCAATGTGTTAATATTGTTATTTATTATTATTATTATTATTATTATTATTTGTTATTATTATCAATTGTTGTAGTTTGTTTGTCATCATCATCGTCAGCATCATCACATCGTCATCATCATTGTCATTATTATTGATATTATTATCATTGTTAGTATCACTCTATCTCTTCAGTGTTTATACTATCTATTCAAATTATTATATTATATTCTTGATAAAAAGTGGAAGTGACAATGATTTTAGTGATTGAAACATAGGCAAATGAGAGACAAAGAATAAAGAAAAGACGTAAATAAAAAAATAATAAAAACCGTGAATGTAAAAGACGAACACAGGATGAAATAAAAAAAAAAAATACATTATAGTCTCAAAGATAAGGAAAGATAGATACATAGATAAAGATAAAAAATATACAATAATTTACTGATGACGAAAGCAGAAAAAAGTTAATAGA
>NW_020870023.1:838628-841128 GCF_003789085.1 Penaeus vannamei
TGTGTGTGTGTGTGTGTGTTGTGTGTTTAACTGTTTTCTGGCCCGTGTGTGTAACTGTGTATTTTCTTTACGAAAAACACACACACAGATTTTAGACAACATCGAAAAAAACACGCAGATACGGGTGATAATACAAATATAGACAACAAATACATATAATCAGACGAAACTCTTTAGGAGAGAGAAAATGACAAACAAATATAAAGACAATGATAACTGATATAGACACAAACAACAGATAAAGAAATATCCAGAAAGTTTAAGTAATTAACTACAACTCTACAATTAGATAAACAAATGAAACACAGTGCAACAGAAACATCCAGAACTTTCCATCATTCTGACTCTCCAGTTAAAAAGTCTAATATATGGGTTGCTTCAAATAACTAATGGAGAGTCTAATTCAGGCTAGTCTAAGACTCTTTTTCAAAGGCTAATCAATTCAGCCTATCTTTAAAATATGATTCGGAATCTAACATTGTATGTGTGTGTGTATGTGTTATATATATATGTATATATATATATATATATATATATATATATATATATATATATATATATATTAATGGTAATAATGATAATAGTGAAAATGATAATTATAATGATACTGATAACATTGATGATGATAATGAAAATAATAATGATAATATTAGTAATAATGATGATGATAATAAGAGTGATAATAATAGCGATATATATATATATATATATATATATATATATATATATATATATATATATATGTATATATATATATACATATATATATATATATACATATATATATAATATATATATATATTATATATATATATATATACATATATAAATAAATAAATAATAAATATATATATATATATATATATATATATATATATATATATATATATTATATATATACATATATAAATAAATATATATATATTAAATAAATAAATAAATAAATAAATACATGTATAAGTCAGTATACAAAGAAGTTGACTGAGGTGTATATATATGGAATCAGATGACTATGTAAATAGACGAATTAACAGATGGCCACAGACAAACAGACTAAACAGAGTTAATAAAAGGAAATTAATTCGACTAGCCTCTGTGATGTGAAAAGCTTTTATCAAGCAATGTATATGCATTGGATTTACTACATCGAATCCCTTTTCACACTCGGCGGTTTAAGCCATTTTCGCAATATTGCAAAAATCCGTTTGGCAAGTTAGCTTTCAAATATTGCACTCATTCATTGCAAACCGATGTGGTGCAGTGCAAGAGCTGACTGTTGACTGTCACTCCTGTTAATGTTTTGGAGAGATTAACTATACGGGAAAAGAGTTTGTGCGAGTTGGCTAAAAGGAATTCCCGATTTTTTTGTCGAATATAGAGAGCAGGTGACAATGTATTGTACGTATGGGATCGAGATGCGTTTGCGAGTGTGTGCGTTTGGGTTAAATATATGATACAAATGATTTGCATACAAGCATAACGGCAGAAGTGTGTTTTCAATCTGTACCGATTTCCACTGTGGTGAAAGAATATAAGAATTATTCTCCCTTACTATTGTTACCCCCTGTAGATATGTTTCGTTTTCTATGATAATATTATTCTCAGAGAAAACGAAACATTTAGCGGTCTCTATTATAAACTACCATTCTATGCGTGTAAGTGTTATACAAATAATTTTACCTGATGAGAGTTTTTAAAGATCCCATAATCAACCTTGTCCTTATAATAACTATGCAGTTTTATTATATATATTGACAGAATTTACATACTACAATACAGTGGACCAACACAAATTGTTACGATGTGAATATTGACTGAGACCAAAGCAGCCAAAACTATTACTAGAATGTTACGTGTTCTGTAATGTAGCCACTAATAAGAATGATGATGACGATAATGATGAAAAAAATGAAAGTAAAGATAACAGTGATGATGGTAATAACTTATAGTAATGATGATAATGATGATTAATATTGTTATCCTTAACGCTCTCAATTAGGTTAAGTTAGGTTAGGTCACCTTAGTTTAGGATCGTTCTTATTATCCGGAAATGACGTTTAAATGCGCATATATCTATATGTGACGTATACCTAACCGCGAAACATTTGTATCAGGCACAAAGGAATCAATTAGCGAGACCCTTGTGACCTCATCTCATTTCTCCTTAAGAAATAGAAAAAATAAATAAAGAATATAAAAATAAAAAAAAATAAAAATTTTCCGGTAAAAAAAAAAATCTTTTCAGTCCTATTAATATCGATATAGGTATCACTATCATTGGCATTATAACCCCTACAATGTTATTCAAATTCTAATGGCAATATGAATAAATAAGTAAGTACTTGTGGAGCCATCTACTGATTTAGATACAAAACGTAATTAATTATTTCTTCTTCATCCGTTTCACAAAAATCTGTCTCGTTTTCTTGAAAATCTCCAAAAGAAACATTAGATATATGACTTATGGCATGGCACTTTCTGTTCCCCCTCGAAAGCAGTT
>NW_020870023.1:853628-856128 GCF_003789085.1 Penaeus vannamei
GAGTGTGTGCTTAAGATGCGTTGTCACGCTCCTAGAGTTGTGGGTTGGGGGTATGTGTACTCAATTAAGTTGGTTGCGGACCGCCTCTTAACCCATACATAGCAATCTCAATAGTAATGTGAATCAATAATACCACAAATAATAATCATAAATTAATAATAATAAATAATAGATAATAATAAAATCATTAATTCCTAGTGAATTTTTAGATCTCTAACTCACTTTGATTCTAGTGTGTGCTGTTGGTAAGATATGTCAAAAGTGGTGTGGTTGTGTGCGTGTATTTGTGTGATGAGATAATAATCATAATAATCAATAAATAATAATGTGATAATGAATTAAATAATAATAATACTAATATCTTAAAATCAAATCATTCCTTCGGTGATTTCTAGATTTCTAACTCACTTTCAGTTGATGCCGAATCAAAGTGAATCAATAATCCCAATAATAATAATAATCAATCAATAATAATAATAATAATAAATAATAATAAATAATTATAAAAATCATTAATTCTCGTGGATTTTAGATTCTAACTCCACTATTCAATTGTGGTTGGAATCAAAGTGAATCAATAATTGAAGTAGATGAGAAAATGTAAATAGTAGCTACGAGTTGTTCTGTTGAAAATCATGGTGCCGTCGAAAGTGTGGAGTGCTGGATTTCAGCCTCTTAACATCAGCCTCCAGAGTGTGAAATTGAGATGAGGGGGGGGTCTAGAGGGGGCATCCAAGCATTTCTTTCTTCCTTTCTTCTCTCTCTCTGTAGCCTTAACTTATTTACCCTATATAACTACCTATTATATGTTTGAATAATAATAGTAGAATAAAGTATTATGATTATTAATCTTACTATACTTTCTATATAGTTTATATATATGTCTCACTAATGTAAATAATATATTCTACTTATAAATCTTATATGAGATACTATATAAAACTTGGAAATATTATTTATTAATAGGTAATAATTATACATTATATTATACATAATTTACCACAGGTCAGCATTATCCATTAATGGTAAAAATATTAATTAACCTATGAGTTTCTCACTATACAGTTACATTATATATATTATACATATTATATATTATATATCATATATACTCACCACTATTAATAATATATATAGCATTAATTTTAACTTTCTCTCCCTCTCTCTCTCTCTCTTTACCTTTATTTTTTACCTCTCTTCCACTAATTATATGTACACTTGATACAATCTCTTATCTCACCCTCTATGTTTCCTCCTCCACTACTGTATGTTTGATGATCCTAATTAGCTTTCTCCTCCTATTTTACATGTATCTATTTTTCTTACTCCCTCATACTTTCCCTATTTTTGAAATCTTATATATTCTCTTCACTCTCTCTCTATTTGTCTATCACTGTGAGCGTCTGTCTCTCTCACCATCTCTCTTGTCTCTGGTGTTAAGTCTTTTCTCTCTATATTTTGTTCTCTGTGATCTTACTTACTCTCCTCTTCATCACTGTGATATGAGGGAAACATAAACGTTTATGATTTTTTCTTGATTGTTTAGTTATTATACATGTGTGTGTGGTATGTGTGTGTTACTGGTACCTATACATGTAAATATATATATTATGATAATGTGTGTAACGTCTGTTACTCAGGAAGTGCTTGTTATTGTATGGCACTTAGGAGTGTATTGTTGTATCGGTACTGGTTTCTGGATTTTAAATAATGAATAAATTATTTAATGATATTGATAATGCATTGAGTTCCACCACTATTAGTATATTATTTCAATGATTACCAATATTGTATTATTCAATATATATAATCACAATTATATATATTTATTGTTGTTGTTATTATTTATATATAATTATTTAATTAATTTATATAATATAATTACGTTAAATTATTAATACTACCAATCTAAATCTTAATGTACAAGAATGACTGATAAGAATGAAATAGAAAAAAAATATAATTATTTTTTTTTTGCTCTGTGTGTGTTGTTAGAGCAGTAGCTCTTCGTTTGTCTTCCATGCGTACCGAGTCTGACAAGCTTGTGATGTTATTGTTAGTATTGTGATTGTTATTCATCTAGCATGAGCGATGACATCGTTTTTTGTTAATTTGTGTGTGTTGGTATGACTGTGTTGGTTGCTGTGAGAGTACAAGCTGATTGGGCGCTCTTTATAAAAAAAAAATGAAATAAAAAAAAAAAAAATAATAAAAACAAAAATAATAAAAAAAAATAACTACACTTTTACTGTCAGCAGTATTTAGAATCGAGGAGAAGTCAGCCGAGAAAAGACGCACTTCTTTCCGTCTACGTTATGCTTCGACTTTTACTGCTTCATTTGCGTAATTCTTTTCGAGATTCATGTGATGTCTCCTCTTATGCCTCTCTCTTACTCTATCTCTGTGTATATTACTTATCTTTTCTATATTGAGATATTCTTTTCTATTATTCGCTCTTCCCTCTTTTTAGTTTAATTTTACTGACTGTCGGTCTCCATTT
>NW_020870023.1:896128-903628 GCF_003789085.1 Penaeus vannamei
ACTTATGATCTACTCTCTTCAACCTTGATCAACCTTTACCACAAAACTACTAAAAATATCAGTTACCTACATGTCTATCATGGAACAACGCCAAAAATTGATGATTTAATTGCAAGCTTAACCAAAAGTAAAAAAAAAAAAAAAAAAAAAAAAAAAAAATATATAGTATATATATATATATATATATATATATATAATATATATATATATATATATATATATATATATCAGAGAAATCAACTGTGTCCGAAACTCACACAAGAAATGAATAATTAACCAAAATACAAGTTAAACAAGAAACAAAAAAAAAAAAAAAACACTCAACTAGGAAATCAATCAAACAGGAAATCAAAAACAAGAAAAAAACAGGAAAAAATCAAACAAGAAAAAAAACAAAAAAAATGAAAAACAAAAAAAAAACAAAAGAAAAAAAATACAGGAAAAAAAAACAAGAAAAAAAACAAAAAAAACAAAAAAAAACAAACAGGTAACCAATCAACCGAGAAACCAACTATCCAAGAAACCAATCAACCTATCGTCTAAGAAACCGATAAACAAGACAAAGAACTCTAACCCTTAAGACCCTTAATAAAATAAACAAAAATAAAAAATCAAAGTATAGCATTTTCTACAAGCGAAATTCCACCAGATAGTTTATTCAAGTATGCCATCAAAATAATGATCATTTAATTAGTAATCGGTGGCTTAATTAACTAACAAGCCCGGGTCACATTTGGAATGTAAATAGATATGAATGATATATCATTGAATCTGATTAATGTGTGTGTAAATATGGTTGAGATGCATAATATATATACTAATTAGTAAATAATGTGTGTGTGTATATATTATATTATATATATATTATATATATATATATATATATATATATTATATATATATAATATATATATATATATATATATATATACATATATTATATATTATATATATACGTTTTTTTGTTATATATAAATATTTAACATATATAGAATATTATATATATATATATATACATATATAGATAGATAGATAGATAGATATGTATGTATATATATATTTACATACATGTACATATGTACATATATATTTTCATTTTTATATATATACATATATATATATATATATATATTATATTATATAATATATATATATATATGTTAATATATATATTATATATATATATATATATATATAAATATAAAATATATATATATATGTATGTATGCATGTATATATACATACATACATATATATGTATCTATCTATCTATCTATCTATCTATCTATCTATATATATATATATATATATATATTATATATTATATATATATATATATATATAATATATATATATATTATATATAAATAGACAGACAGATAGATAGATAGATAGATAGATAGATACATATGTATGTATGTATTATACATGCATACATACATATATATATTATATATATATATATTATATATATATATGATATATATATATATATAATATATATATATATATATATATATATATACATAATATATATACATACATACATACATATGATGGATTTCACCTTCTCAGCGCATGAGATGAATTTCAGCAGAAAACCTGAAACTCGATCAGCTGTTCCCAGCTTCTTCTCGCTAACTTGCCTCGGCTTGCTCTGCTTGACTTAATTTGGTGATGGAATATCTGTCGGGATCTTGTTCCCTGACTGTTGTTGTTCGGATGGCTGGATGAAGGATTTCGTTGTTGATTTTGCTTGTGATGATAGTGTGAGATGGGGGGGGGTGATTGGCGAAGGTGTTGTCTTTGGTCTACAGATTTGTTAGCGGATTTTTTTTTTTTTTTTTTTGGGGGGGGGGGGATGTTTTGTCACTTTTCTTTTTTTCTGTTTTTTTTCTTTCTTTTTTTTCTTCTTCTTATTTTCTTTCTTTTTTTTTTTTGTTCCAAATTCGTTTCGCGTTTTTTTTTTTTTTGGGGGGGGGGGTTCTGTCAGTTTTCTTTTATTTTTTCTACTTTTTCTTTCTTTTTCTTCTTCTTATTTTCTTTTTTTTTTTGTTCCAAATTCGTTCACGGATTTATTTATTTTTTTTTGGGGGGGGTTCTTTCTTTTCTTTTTTTTTTTTTTCTTTTTCTTCTCTTATTTTATTTTCTTTCTTTTTGTTCTATCTTTTCTCTTTCTTTCATTTCTTTCTTTTCTCTTTCTCTTTCTTCTTTTTTTCATCTTCTTTCTCTTTTATCTCTCTTTCTTCTTCTTTCTTCTTCTTTTCTTTCATTCTTGTTCCATCTTTCTTCTCTTTCTTTTCATTTCTTTCTTTCGTCTTCTTTCTCTTTTCTTCTTTTCTTCATCTTCTTCTAATCTCTTCTTTCTTCTTTTTTTCTTCTTCTCCTCATCCCTTTTCTTCCGTCTTCTTCTTCTCCTCCTTTTATTATCGTGATTACTTTCGCCTTCATATAATCATCAAATTATAATTTCTCTTCATTCATAGAATTCAACATCAAATTGATATCTTAATTGTAATTAATTTTCTAGACAACGAATATAAACTGTTTTCTCTTCTTTTTTAAACATAAAAAGCTATAAATCGAGATTAATATGCCTGCCATTAATCCAATCAATTTATTACTTATAATACCCTGCATGTCATTATCATTCTTATTAACGTTCTATTTTCTTATTTTTTATTATCATTATCATTATCTTTTTTTTTTTTTTTTTTTACATATAATAACAATGTTATTTACCAAATGAGTAAAACTGGAGCTAATTTCATTAACCACAGACTAAGACTGATGAGGATGGTGATGATGATGATGATGGTGGTGGTGATGATAGTGATGATGATGATGATGGTGATGATGATGATGGTGATGATAATGATGATGATGAAGATGACGATGATGACGATGATAACGATGATAATGATGATGATAACGAAGATGACGATATCAATGATGAAACCTTTGATGATGATGATGATGAGAATCCTACCATGACGACAGCAATAACGACGATGAATATAACAACCCCGATAACGATAACGATAAAAAACCGATAACCAAGAATTTCACGAGAATTCACAAGCGACTGATAAGGACCGGAAAGGCTCCTGATTAGCATTAATCAGCCCATAAATAATTATAGACACAAATGAACTGAAATCCCGAAGCTAAGTGGAAAGTGAGCTGAACAAGTGATCAAGATGAACCTCGATAATGAACTTAATCTTAAGGAGTTTTGAACGAATTCTGTGGGGACCGTTTTTTTATGTTGTTGTTGTTGTTTTTTCTTCTTCTTTTCCTTCTCCTTCTTCTTCTTTTTCTTCTTTTTCTTCTTCTTTTTCTTCTTCTTTTTCTTCTTCTTTTTTCTTCTTCTTCTTTTTCTTCCTTCTTTCTCTTCTCTTCTTCTTCTTCTTCTTCTTCTTCGTCTTATTATTATTATTATCATTCTCTTTCTTCTTTTTCTTCTTCTTCTTCTTCTTATGAAATTCAATGCAAAAAAGTGGACAAGAAAGGTAATGTGTGTTTATGTGGGGGGGGTGGGGGCGTGTGTGTGTGTGTGTGTGTGAAAAGAGAAAAGAGATGCAGACAGAAAGAAAAAATGATAGATAGGCAGACAAAGAAAGAGGGAGAGAGAGAGAGAGAGAGAGAGAGAGAGAGAGAGAGAGAGAGAGAGAGAGAGAGAGAGAGAGAGAGAGAGAGAGAGAGAGAGAGAGACAGACAGACAGGTAGACAGACAGACAGACAGAAAAAAACACATGTGTTATGAAAGCAATTAAAATACAAAGATTTACAAGAAGCCAATTAGATCACAACTTAATATTCCAACCAAAGTCATAACTGATGCTTAACGAGAGATATTAATCCCATTATTAGTATTATTGTTGCTATTACTTTGACAAATATCATTATTTTGCTGTTGTTATCATTTTCATTATTTGTATTAGACCTATTCTTACTATCGCTATCATTATCACTGTTATCATTATTATCATCATTATCATCATCATCATCACTATTATCATTATCATTATCATTATTACAATCATTATCATTATCATCATTATTATAAGTATTATTACTATTATTATCATCATTGTCTACATCACCATCACCATAACCACAAAAAGAGATGATAGCGATAGTGATGATGAATGATGATGATGATGATGATGATGATGATGATGATGATGATGATGATGATAATTATGATAATGTTAATGATAATGATGATGATGATGATGTTAATGATAATGATAATGATAATGATAATGATAATGATAATGATAATGATAATGATAATGATAATGATAATAAATAATGATAATGATGATAATGATAATGATAATGTTAATGATGATGATAATGATTATTAATGATGATGATAATGATGAGGATGAGGAAGAACCCGATAATATCCGCACACGAAGCCAGGTAAAATACCGTCATTATACAATATACAAGTTTGCCTTCCTCCCTCCCCATACCCCCCCCCCCTCGTGCGGCTCCCCCAGGAACATCATAACCAAAACTGCTTTCGGAAACAGATTTATGCGCAAATTTTGAACTCCAGCCACGCACAGTTTGAAAAAGTGCTTCCCTTGGTTACATATTAAAAAAAAAGAGAGAAGGCAGAAGAAAAAAAAAATGGAGAGATTAAAAAAATAAAATACATGTAGGTTGTTTACTTACAGAGGGTTTGTCATAATGGGGTTGGTGGTGATTGTGATGGTGATGCTAATAAGGTTTTCATAATGATGGTGATGATACTTCCTCTTCTACTAAAGGTGCCGTCACACTAGCACTTTTTCCGTCATTTTTTGGACAATTTTCTGAAATTTTGTCCATCTTTGAGCGAATTGTCGATTCTCCAGTCAGACGATAATGATCGTTTTCGTCTGAAAACCTTTCCGTCAACTTTTTTTTTTTTAGCCAAGCATAGTCAGATCAAGAGCTATATTCGAGAATGTTTGTATTTATGTTAAATAATTGTCAACAAATTGACGGAAAAAGTGTTAGTGTGACACGGCCTTAACAGTGCAACTACTTCCAATAATGATGTTTTGACTACCTATGGCACTATTACTACGGTTATCATTACTATGGTTCTTAATATTCTTGATTACTTATTATTTTTCCTTACAGTGAGTTTAATTACATTCTGATCTTAGATGTTTTTTAAGAAATATAACACAGCATATTTACTTTTCGTATACTCAAGGATACTTAATGTAAAGGAAAGCTATTAAATGGAGTATATTCTTAATTAGAACGTGCTGGGAGAGAAATCAGTTTGATGAAGAATTATGACACTAAATGGTATTGATATCAGCGAAAGATCAAATGCATGTAAGCTACAGTCTATTCTACGTTCAGAAGTGAATTTAATTAATCTGAGTGTTCTATAATGATTATTACAAGCTTAACCAGCAGATATGAGGTTATCATAGGAGAGTATTTTTCTGTGTTGCATTGTTTACATCTATGGGAGAAGCAGTTGTATATTTCATCTTGAATATTAAATGGTAGATAATGATTATTTCAGTTTATGAAGGATTTGACCGCTTCTTTTATGCATGGTGAAGAGTGCATGATTGAGAAGCTCTGCATATCACCAGTAGACATGCGGAGATATCATTAATGTGAGTTTAGAGTCCTTGATTATTTATAGTGTTGAAGTGTTTTGCATTTCCTTGGATCCATAAAATGGCATTTATGAGTCTAATCTGATTTGAATAATCTTAGGTGTTTATTGTATTCTTGGAAACATTTACTTGATTATTTCGGATTTTGTTATATTTTGTTCAGGAAGCTTGCATAGTTTTGTGTATTAAAAGATAAGACATTTGCTAGGCTTGTAATTCTTATGAAAATTTATTTACAGGTCAATAGTAAAGGTTTTACAACAGTTGCATCCTATTAGTGGTAAGCCTATAATAATAATGATGATGATAATAATGATAATGATAATAATAATAATAACAGTTATTATTATTATCATTATTATGGTGATGATGATGATGATGATAATTATGAAATAATAATTATAATAACAATAATAATGATAACCATATTGAAGATAACAATAATGACAATAATAATAATAATAATAATCATAATAATGATAATGATAATGATAATAATAATAATAATAATAATAATAATAATAATAATAATAATAATAATAATAATAATAATAAAAATAATGATAATGATAATAATAATAATAATAATAATAATAATAATAATAATAATAATAATAATAATAATAATAATAATAATAATAATAATAATAATAATAATAATAATAACAACAATAACAACAACAAACAACAACAACAATAATAATACAACAATAATAATAATAATAATAACAATAACAACAATAATAATAATAACAATAACAATAACAATACACATACAAAAAAGATCATAAAAAATATATTTGTTCTGCTTAAAACGAGTGAAAAAAAAATTACCTCACATGCTCAGAGCGGAGAAAACATCGCAGGATAAAGATAATAACAATAATGATAATAACAATAATGATAATAATAATAATAATAAAGATAGTGATAATGATAATAACAATAATGATAATAATAATAATAATAATAATAATAATAATAATAATAATAATAACAACAACAACAAAACAACAATAATAATAACAACAATAACAATAATAATACACATACAAAAAGATAATAAAAAAAAATATTTTCTGCTTAAAACGAGTGAAAAAAAAAATTGCCTCACATGCTGAGAGCGGAGAAAACATCGCTGGGAGTTTATTCGTTGTCAACAAAAGCGTCGCTCTTTCGTTGTCTTACGGATTGCGCTTGGCTTTCGAGCGCTCTCTCTCTCTCTCTGTCTTTCTCTTTCTCTTTCTTTTTTCTTTCTCTTTCTTTCTCTTTCTTTCTCTTTTCTTTCTCTTTCGCTTTTCGCTTTCACTTTCGCTTTCTCTTTCGCTTCGCTTTCGCTTTCGCTTTCGCTTTCGTTTTCTTTTGTTTCTCTCTTTCTCTCTTCTTTTTCTTTTCTCTTTCTCTTTCTCTTTCTCTTTCTCTTTCGCTTTCGCTTTCGCTTTCGCTTTCGCTTTCGCTTTCGCTTTCGCTTTCGCTTTCGCTTTCCTCTTTTCTTTCTCTTTCTCTTTTCTCTTTTCTCTTTCGCTTTCGCTTTCGCTTTCTCTTTCCCTCCTTTCTCTTCTCTCTTCTCTTTCGCTTTTCGCTTTTCGCTTCTTCTCTGTCTCTTTCCTTCCTTCCTTCCTCCTTCCCTCCCTCCATCTTTCCATCTTTCCATCTTTCCCTCTCCCCTCCCTCTCTCTTTCGCTCCTCCTCTCCCTCTCTCTTCTCTCTCTCTCTCTCTCTCTTCTCTCTCTCTCTCTCTCTCTCTCTCTCTCTCTCATCTCTCTCTCTCTTCTCTCTCTTCCTTCCCTTTTTCCTTCCTTCCTTCCTTCCTTCCTTCCTTCCTTCCTTCTTCCTTCCTTCCTCTTCCTCCTTCTTC
>NW_020870023.1:913628-916983 GCF_003789085.1 Penaeus vannamei
TGTGTGTGTGTGTATTTACATATATCAGATAATAGAGACCGCAGAACTGAAATTCAAAGTGTTATGTGTTCTGAGACGTGAACTCAGAAAATAAAAGTGTTTTAGGAATTGCCAAACGGACTTAAAAATGTCGGGAAACGGCGGTTGACTCTTGTAAACTTGCTTCCCGTTTTAGATGGAAAGTGTGGGATGACGAGAACTTAAAGGGAAGAAGAAACGATATTTTTTTTTCCTTTTTTCTCTTTCTTTTTTTTCTCTCTCTCTTTTTGCCTTTTTTCTCTTTCTTTTCTCCCTCTCTTTCTTTCTTTTTTGCCTTTTTTTCGTGCTTGGAATGTTTCTTTCTTTCTTTTTGTCTTTTTTCTCTTTCTTTTTATCTCTATTTCTTTCTTTTTTGCCTTTTTTCTCGTGCTTGGAATGTTGTTATCTTTCTTTCTGTCTGTGTCTGTTGCATTATTCCTGTGTATGTAAGCTAGTCTGTCTATCTATTTATGAATCTATGAATCTTTCTGTTTGTGTGTTGTTCTATTATCTATTCTTCTTTTCTCTCTCTCTCTCTCTTCTCTCTCTCTCTCTCTCTCTCTCTCTCTCTCTCTCTCTCTCTCTCTCTCTTCTCTCTCTCTCTCTCTCTTCGTCTCTTTGTATTTCGCCCCTCTAATTCTCTCTTCCTCTCTCTCTCTCTCTCTCTCTCTCTCTCTCTCTCTCTCTCTCTCTCTCTCTCTCTCTCTCTCTCTCTCTCTCTCTCTCTCTCTCTCTTCTCTCTTTTCCATTTCTCTCTCTCTTCCTCTCTCTCTCTCTCTCTCTCTCTCTCTCTCTCTCTCTCTCTCTCTCTCTCTCTCTCTCTCTCTCTCTCTTCTCTCTCTCTCTCTCTCTCTCTCTCCTCTCTCTCTCTCTCTCTCTTTCTCTGCTCTGCTCTCTCTATTTCAAATCAACATACAATTATGTGCCATACAAGATTTACTTAACATTGTAGATAACTTATAAAGAAAGATATATGTTCTTGAGTTATCAATTACCCAGCAGTGAGAGGAGTAATGATACAAACATCCTTTTTCATTCTTAACCGAAAGACCGAACATAAACAGAAAAACTAACATGACCTTTCTAAGACTACAGAGACATGCTAAACAAAGAAAAACTAACACGACCTTTTTTTAAGATTACAAAGAGTTGCGATAAACAAAGAAAAACTAACATGACATTTCTAAGATTACAAAGACATGCCTAAAACAGAGTTACTAACATGACCTTTTTAAGATAACAAAAACTTACGCTAAACACAGAGAAACTAATATTAGAAACGAAGATTTAAAAGACTCACCATCTCACAGAAATTCTCTTTGTTTTGTTTTCTTCTCTGTTCTCTCTCTCTCTCTCTCTCTCTCTCTCTCTCTCTCTCTCTCTCTCTCTCTCTCTCTCTCTCTCTCTCTCTCTCTCTCTCTCTCTCTTTCTACCCTTTTCTGTGACAGGGAAGTATCCATGGAGTGCAAATAATTGTTAATTAAAAGAGGTTTACAATATGTATAATGTTTTGTTGTGTTGTTTTGTGTTGTTGTTTTTTTCTTTTCTTTTTTTTACTTGTGTATCTGAAGGTTGATTTCAAAAGCTTGTCTTCCTGGATTGTTATTTATGAGAATTGATCGTATAATTCGCGCGCCGCGCGTGTGGTGTGTGTGTTGTGTGTGTGTGTTGTGTGTGTGTTGTCGTGTGTGGTGTGTGTTGTGTTTTGTGTTATCTGTGTCGTGTGGGCCGGGGCTGTGTGGTGTGTGTTATGTGTGGTGTGTCCTGTGTGTTGTGTGTGTTCTGGTGTGTGTGTGTGTGTATTTGTGTGTGTGTGGTGTGTGTGTGTGTGTGTTGTGTAAATAGTGTGTGTGTGTTGTAGTGTGTGTGTGTGTGTGTGTGTGTGCGTGTGTGTGTGTGTGTGTGTGTGTGTGTGTTGTGTGTGATGTGGTGTGCATGCGTACCCGTCCGCTAGGAGAGATAGATAAACAAAGCAGAGAAAGATTTGTTAAGCTGTCTAACAGATATAGGGAAGTAATATGCAGTTGAAAAAAATAATAAAAAAAAAAAAAAATAAATAATAATGAATTAAATAAATAATAATAAACATAATAATAATTAATAATAATAATAATAATAATAATAATAATAATAAATATAATATAATAATAATTAATAAAATAAAGAAAAAAGAAAAAAGAAAAAAAAGAGAAAAAAAAAAAAGAAAAAAAAAAGAGAAAAAAGGAAAAAAGAAAAAAAAAAAAAAAAAAAAAAAAAAAAAAAAAAAAAAAAAAAATATGTAATAATATATATATATACTATATAGTATATATTATATATAATATTAAAATTTATATTATTCTATTCTGAAATCGTATCCCCACAATCGATATATATATATATATCGAAATCGTATCCCAGCGTGTGGCTTCCGGGTGCAGCGAATTCCCTTCCGTTCTATAAGGCCCAATGCAGAAATTCATGAAGGAGAGAAAAGAAATCAAAGGATAAGCTCATATTGTTGCCGATGCATGAATAATCTTGCATTGGTTGTGTGAAAAGCCACGAGGTTTCTACTTTTTTCCCCCCCACCCTCTTTCTTTTTGTTTTGTTTGTTTGTTGTGTTTAATTGCGTCTAGGGGTGGGTTCTTAGAGAAGGTCTACTCCCTGAGGGGGTGGTGATTGTTCTGCTGTCTGGTTCTAAAATTTTTCTTACTCGCTGCCTGTTCTCTACATCCTACACCCGCTGTCTCTCTCTCATACTCTCTCGCTCTCTCCGTTATCAGACACGCGCACTTTCAGTCCCTCTCGTGTCGGCTTTTTTTTTTTTTTTTTGATTTTTTTATTCTTTTTTTTTTTTTTTTTGTGTCGACGATTCTCTTTTCCTCCCCCTCCCCCCCCTTCCCTCCATCTCTCCGTCTGGTCTTCTTTCTCTTCTTTTCTTTTCCTTTTTTCCCTTTACTTCCTTTTTTTTCTCTCTTTTGTTCCCTCGTATCCCTCCATCTTCCTCGTCTGTCACTCCTCCTACTCCGCCCACTCCCTCCTCTTCCACTCATCGATCTATTCTGCCTTCCCAGCCTCGGCCTCTCCCCGCTCCCAATCGCTCCCCCAGACGCGCTCCTCTCCTCCTCTCCTCTCTCCCCGACCTTCCCTTCTCTCGCTCCGTCAAACCATCAGGTCGTCACTCCCCCGGCTTTTCTCTCCTCATTCCTCGCTGAGCCCCCTCCTCTTCTCTCGCCGGTCCCACACTCACTCATCTCTCTCAAGTCCTCATCTCCTCTTCCTCCCTCCACTCCCACCCGCCCTCCAGCTCACTCTCGTTTTGTTTTTTTTAATCCCCCTTGTCCTTATTCGCCCT
>NW_020870023.1:918362-920862 GCF_003789085.1 Penaeus vannamei
GTGTTTGTGTTTAATGTGTGTTTGTGTTTGTGTGTGTGTGTGTGTGTGTCTGTATGTGTGTTGATGTTAACGTAGAAAAAAAAAAATAAGATTTTATGTTGTAAGAAATAAAGAAAAAAGGAGTGATCAATTCTTGAGCATTCTTACCAATCTAACATCCATTCAAAAACATTCGAAAAACAATTAAAATGCGCGTCTCTTTTTATTCTCTAAATATCAGAGCTCTCTTTCTGAAAATATTTTTTTTACGTCATATAAACGAAATAAAAATACTACTCATATAAATCGTAAATTGAGCAGGAGCATATTCAAAGGAAATGCATTATTTTTTCTTTTTTTTTTTTTTTTTTTTTTTTTTTTTTTTTTTTTTTTTTGTCCTTCCTGTAGTTTCGGTTCGCCTAAAATATAAAATTGGAATATCAATACATACTGCAAAAATACAGTGTTCATATGTATGTCGATAGATAGGTAGATATATATATATATATATAATATATATATAGAGATAGAGAGAGAGAGAGAGAGAGAGAGAGAGAGAGAGAGAGAGAGAGAGAGAGAGAGAGAGAGAGAGAGAGAGAGAGAGAGAGAGAGAGGGAGAGAGGAGAGAGAGAGAGAGAGAGAGAGAGAGAGAGAAGAGAGAGAGAGAGAGAGAGAGAGAGAGAGAGTGAGAGAGAGTGTGTGTGTGTGTGTGTGTGTGTGTGTGTGTGTGGTGTGTGTGTGTGTGTGTGTGTGTGTGTGTGTGTGTCTGTGTGTGTGCTTATATGCATGGGCGTGTGTGTTTCTGTGTGTGTGTGTGTTTATGTGTGTGTGTGTGCGTGTGTGGCAAATTGTTCTTCACTGAAAAGAGAATTGTCAGTGCGCCATTTTTTGAGTTTTCACCCCACCCCACTCACCCCCTCACCCCCCCCCCATCTCCACGGAAACGTCCCAATATCTAAACATCCTATGAACTTCCTGACACAAAGGATATTCTATTTCATCCACGCCCTCCCGTAATGCATTTATTATACACATTTATCCATTATTCCTCTATCTATTCATTACCTTATCCATCTGCATTCATTCATTAATATTTAGTTAATATTTAGTATCACCAACGTTATTATTGCTGTTGATGTTGGTATTGATCTGTGTTTTTCCTTTTTATTCGTAAATGTTAGTGTATTTAGCCATGAAATTACCGTTGGTCCCAATTACCATATGATAATGTACAATACACAAAACTGTTTAATGTTTCAGATGTGAAGTATTTAGTACACTGTCCATAATGTGTAATGAGGTTGGCAGAATCGACCTTATGTGTAGAATGGACTCTATATTCTCAAATTTTGAAATTGAATATTACCAGCGAGTGATTATTCATGAGTTTTTTTGTTTTTTTTTTTTTTGGGGGGGGGATGTGGAGCTTTAGGAAAATTTAGATTCTCTCCCAGAATATTGTATTGATATTACGCCACTGCATTTTGTTCATGTTTCTCATAGTTTTTTTTTTTTCAGGTGAAACTATCATAAAACAAATGAGGGGCGTTTCGAAAATATTATCTATGAAATTTATAAGGAGCAAATATATGATTAGATTATATAAGAGGAAAAAAAAAAATAAGTGACTGGCCAAGTAATTATCGAGGAAAATATATAACGAAATATGATGCTTTAGATCTTCTTGGGTTTCGGTAACAAAAAAAAAAAAAAAAAAAAAAAAAAAAAAAAAAAAGTCCTTTTCTTTTAAAGTCCTTTTCTTTTTGTGGTACAAATTCTGAAGATGAAAGAGCTTTGTCTCATAAATTTACGCAAATGGACGTACAGTTTGCGCTATCAATTTGCCTTCAAATGTAGGGTATCATGATTTGCCTTGAATAATACAGCAGTGCTTGTTCACAAAAAATGATGTAGTGACATATTTGATGATCTATCTCCTCCTCCTGCTTAGTTTGCTAAAATTGTGCGAAACTCGACCCAATGAATATTCGCAAACGCAGACATGCATATACACAGAAGTAAATGTATAGCTGTGTGTCTATCAGATATATATCACATCTATCTTTACGGTAGATATGTATGTCTTTACTGAGAGATATTTCAATGTATATGTATGTTCATTGGGTTAAGCCTCGCACAATTTTAACAGAATGGCTTATTTATGGTCATTATTTTATTTATACCATATTTTTGACAATTTCAAAAGACCGGCTTGTCATTATTTTATTCATATCTCTTTTTTTTTTTTTTTTTTTTTTTACTAGCACTGACATCTCAATCTATTTTTTCCCAGAATTATTGATAAGTTAAACAGGTGGTCTATTTTCCGTTTCACGTTCTACATGCTATATTGTCTATTTTCCGTTTGCATGTTCGTTATATCTCTACTGTTTTTTTGACGATCGCTGAATGAACTTTAAAAAAAAAAAAAAAAAATCTTTCATGTTGGAAAAGCACCCTGCCGTTCAGACAAGGCTCGAGGTCCATTAGTCTAGACAGAGAAACGAGTCCGCGAGAGTCT
>NW_020870023.1:933362-937304 GCF_003789085.1 Penaeus vannamei
CGCGGACGAAAACGAAAATCCCACAGCTTACTCCGGCCCCAAAATTCTTCGAAAATACAACGCATAATGGACGAAGTTAATTTCAAAATTCTGGACTCAGCAACAAGTTTTGATTTAGGAAACGCTCAAATCTTTATTTTATTTTTTTCCCCTTCCCTGGTTCGCTCGAGAAATTGGTAAATGCGATTTTTCCGAGTTCTTCCTTCAGTGAAAGGTCCGCGTTTGGAATACGTTGAATATCTAATCAAGATTGCAATAATTATCATCTCCCTTTGCAACAGCCACGTGAACCTGACACTCCAGGTCAGATAAGAGACGCAGAGGCAGAGAGAGACGACAGACAGACGACACACAGGGTCTGCTCGTCACCACTCCGCCCTCGCACCCGGGTTTCTCTTGGGGTCTAGTGTCATCTGGGTTTCTCTCGGGGTCTAGTGTCATCTGGGTCTATCTTGGGATCTAGTGTCATCTGGGTCTCTCTCGGGGTCTGATGTCATCTGGGTCTATCTTGGGATCTAGTGTCATCTGGGTCTCTCTCGGGGTCTGATGTCATCTGGGTCTATCTTGGGATTTAGTGTCATCTGGGTCTCTCTCGGGGTCTGATGTCATCTGGGTCTATCTTGGGGTCTAGTGTCATCTGGGTCTCTCGGGGTCTGATGTCATCTAGGTCTCTCTTGGGGTCTGATGTCATCTGGGTCTATCTTGGGGTCTAGTGTCATCTGGGTCTCTCGGTGTCTGATGTCATCTGGGTCTATCTTGGGGTCTAGTGTCAACTGGGTCTCTCTCGGGGTCTGATGTCATCTGGGTCTCTCTTGGGGTCTAGTGTCATCTGAGTCTCTCTTGGGGTCTAGTGTCATCTGGGTCTCTCTTGGGATCTAGTGTCATCTGGGTCTATCTTGGGGTCTAGTGTCATCTGGGTCTATCTTGTGGTCTAGTGTCATCTGGGTCTCTCTCGGGGTCTGATGTCATCTGGGTCTATCTTGGTGTCTAGTGTCATCTGGGTCTATCTTGGGGTCTAATGTCATCTGGGTCTATCTAGTGTCATCTTGGGTCTCATCTGGGTCTATCTTGGGGTCTAGTGTCATCTGGGTCTATCTTGGGATTTAGTGTCATCTGGGTCTCTCTTGGGGTCTGATGTCATCTGGGTTTCTCTCGGGGTCTGATGAAATCTGGGTCTCTCTCGGGGTCTGATGAAATCTGGGTCTATCTTGGGATCTAGTGTCATCTGGGTCTATCTTGGGTCTAGTGTCATCTAAGTCTCTCTCTCGGGTCTGATGTCATCTGGGTCTATCTTGGGATTTAGTGTATCTGGGTGGGTCTAGTGTCATCTGGGTCTCTCTTGGGGTCTAGTGTCATCTGGGTCTCTCTTGGGGTCTAGTGTCATCTGGGTCTATCTTGGGATCTAGTGTCATCTGGGTCTATCTTGGGATCTAGTGTCATCTGGGTCTCTCTTGGGGTCATCTGGTCTCTCTTGGGGTCTAGTGTCATCTGAGTCTCTCTCGGGGTCTGATATCTGGGTCTCTCTCGGAGTCTAGTGTCATCTGGGTCTATCTTGGGGTCTAGTGTCATCTGGGTCTATCTTGGGATCTAGTGTCATCTGGGTCTATCTTGGGGTCTAGTGTCATCTGGGTCTATCTTGGGGTCTGATGTCATCTGGGTCTATCTTGGGATCTAGTGTCATCTGGGTCTTCCTGGTCATCTGGTCTATCTTGGGATCTAGTGTCATCTGGGTCTCTCTCGGGTCTGATGTCATCATCTTGGGATCTAGTGTCATCTGGGTCTATCTTGGGGTCTAGTGTCATCTGGGTCTATCTTGGGGTCTAGTGTCATCTGGGTCTCTCTTGGGGTCTAATGTCATCTGGGTCTCTCTGGGATCTAGTGTCATCTGGGTCTATCTTGAGATCTAGTGTCATCTGGGTCTCTCTTGGGGTCTAGTGTCATCTGGGTCTATCTTGGGATCTAGTGTCATCTGGGTCTCTCTTGGGGTCTAATGTCATCTGGGTCTCTCTCGGGGTCTGGTGTCATCTGGGTCTATCTTGGGATCTAGTGTCATCTGGGTCTATCTTGGGATCTAGTGTCATCTGGGTCTCTCTTGGGGTCTCATCTGGTCTCTCTCGGGGTCTGTGTCATCTGGGTCTATCTTGGATCTAGTGTCATCTGGGTCTATCTTGGGATCTATGTCTATCTTGGGGTCTGATGTCATCTGGGTTTCTCTGGGTCTGATGTCATCTGGGGGGTCTGATGCCATCTGGGTCTATCTTGGGGTCTAGTGTCATCTGGGTCTCTCTCGGGGTCTGATGTCATCTGGGTCTATCTTGGGGTCTAGTGTCAGTCTCTCTTGGGGTCTAGTGTCATCTGGGTCTCTCTTGGGGTCTGATGTCATCTGGGTCTCCCTCGGGGTCTAGTGTCATCTGGGTCTCTCTCGGGGTCTGATGTCATCTGGGTCTCTCTTGGGGTCTGATGTCATCTGGGTCTATCTTGGGGTCTGATGTCATCTGAGTCTCTCTCGGGGTCTAGTGTCATCTGGGTCTATCTTGGGGTCTGATGTCATCTGAGTCTCTCTCGGGGTCTAGTGTCATCTGGGTCTCTCTCGGGGTCTGATGTCATCTGAGTCTCTCTCGGGGTCTGATGTCATCTGGGTCTATCTTGGGGTCTGATGTCATCTGAGTCTCTCTTGGGGTCTGATGTCATCTGGGTCTATCTTGGGGTCTGATGTCATCTGAGTCTCTCTCGGGGTCTGATGTCATCTGGGTCTATCTTGGGGTCTGATGTCATCTGAGTCTCTCTCGGGGTCTAGTGTCATCTGGGTCTCTCTCGGGGTCTAGTGTCATCTGGGTCTATCTTGGGTCTAGTGTCATCTGGGTCTCTCTCGGGTCTGTGTCATCTGGGTCTCTCTCGGGGTCTGTCTGGGTCTCTCTCGGGTCTGATGTCATCTGGGTCTCTCTTCCGGGTCTCGATGTTATCTGGGTCTCTCTTCGGGTCTCTGGGTCTTCTCTCGGGGTCTGATGTCATCTGGGTCTATCTTGGGGTCTAGTGTCATCTGGGTCTCTCTTGGGGTCTAGTGTCATCTGGGTCTATCTTGGGGTCTGATGTCATCTGGGTCTATCTTGGGATCTAGTGTCATCTGGTCTCTCTCTTGGGTCTAGTGTCATCTGGGTCTTATCTTGGATCTAGTGTCATCTGGGTCTATCTTGGGGTCTGATGTCTGGGTCTATCTTGGGATCTAGTGTCATCTGGGTCTCAATCTTGGGGTCTAGTGTCATCTGGGTCTATCTGGGGGGTCTTGATCTTGTCCATCTGGTCTATCTTGGGTCTAGTGTAGTGTCATCTGGTCTATCTTGGGGTCTGATGTCATCTGGGTCTCTCTCGGGTCTAGTGTCATCTGGGTCTTTTCTTGGGGGTCATCTGGGATTTATCTGGTCTCTCTTGGGGGTCTGGTGTCATCTGGGTCTATCTTGGGGTCTTGATGTCATCTGGGTCTATCATCTGGGGGTCTAGTGGGTCATCTAGTGTCATCTGGGTCTAATCTTGGGGTCTAGTGTCATCTGGGTCTATCTTGGGATCTAGTGTCATCTGGTCTCTCTCTCGGGGTCTAAGTTGTCATCTGGGTCTATCTTGGTCTATCTTGGGATCTAGTGTCATCTGGGATCTGGTCTGATGTATCTGGGGTCTATCTTTGGGGGTCTAGTGTCATCTGGGTCATTCTGGGTCTATCTTGGGATCTAGTGGTCATCTGGGTCTATCTTGGGGTCTGATGTTCATCTTGTGGTTCTCTCTCGGGGTCTTAGTGTCATCTTGGGTTTTTTTCTTGCGGGTCTGATATCATCTTGGGTCTTATCTTGGGATTAGTGTCATCGGGTTCTCTTGGGTTCTGGTGTCACGGGTCTATTCTTGGATCTAGTGTCATCTGAGTCTCCCTACGCGGTCTAGTTCATCTGGGTC
>NW_020870023.1:944942-947442 GCF_003789085.1 Penaeus vannamei
TATTTAAAGGGGCACGGGAGAGACCACGGCTGCAAAGTAAAGAAAACGGCGGAGAATTAAAAAAAAAAAGTATTTAAAGGGCACGGAGAAACCACGGCTGCAAGTAACGGTGTAGAAAACGTTTATGAATGAGAATTAATCGAAAAAAAACGTATTTAAAGGGGCACGGGAGAGGCCACGGCTGCAAGGAACGGTGTAGAAAACGTTTATGAAGGAGAATTAATCGAAAAAAAAACGTGTTTTAAAGGGGCACGGGAGAGGCCACGGCTGCAAGTAACGGTGTAGAAAACGTTTATTGAAGGAGAATTAATCGAAAAAAAACGTGTTTAAAGGGGCACGGAGAGACCACGGCTGCAAGGAACGGTGTAGAAAACGTTTATGAATGAGAATTAATCGAAAAAAACGTGTTTAAAGGGGCACGGGAGAGGCCACGGCTGCAAGGAACGGTGTAGAAAACGTTTATGAAGGAGAATTAATCGAAAAAAAACGTATTTAAAGGGGCACGGGAGAGACCACGGCTGCAAGTAACGGTGTAGAAAACGTTTATGAATGAGAATTAATCGAAAAAAACGTATTTAAAGGGGCACAGGAGAAACCACGGCTGCAAGGAACGGCGTAGAAAACGTTTATGAAGGAGAATTAATCGAAAAAACGTATTTAAAGGGGCACGGGAGCCACCACGGCTGTAAGTAACGGTGTAAAAAACGTTTATGAATGAGAATTAATCGAAAAAAACGTATTTAAAGGGGCACGGGAGAGACCACGGCTGCAAAGAACGGTGTAGAAAACGTTTATGAATGAGAATTAATCGAAAAAAACGTATTTAAAGGGGCACAGGAGAGACCACGGCTGCAAGTAACTGTGTAGAAAACGTTTATGAATGAGAATTAATCGAAAAAAAACGTATTTAAAGGGGCACAGGAGAGACCACGGCTGCAAGGAACGGTGTAGAAAACGTTTATGAATGAGAATTAATCGAAAAAAAGGTATTTAAAGGGGCACGGGAGAGACCACGGCTGCAAGGAACGGTGTAGAAAACGTTTATGAATGAGAATTAATCGAAAAAAAAAAACGTATTTAAAGGGGCACGGGAGCCACCACGGCTGCAAGTAACGGCGTAGAAAACGTTTATGAAGGAGAATTAATCGGAAAAAACGTATTTAAAGGGGCACGGGAGAAACCACGGCTGCAAGTAACGGTGTAGAAAACGTTTATGAAGGATAATTAATCGAAAAAAAACGTATTTTTAAGGGGCACGGGAGACCACGGCTGCAAGGAACGGTGTAGAAAACGTTTATGAATGAGAATTAATCGAAAAAAACGTGTTTAAAGGGGCACGGGAGAAACCACGGCTGCAAGTAACGGTGTAGAAAACGTTTATGAAGGAGAATTAATCGAAAAAAAAACGTATTTAAAGGGGCACGGGAGAGACCACGGCTGCAAGTAACGGTGTAGAAAACGTTTATGAATGAGAATTAATATCACAATGTATATCTTCCGTCGGATATATATTCGAAACCGATCAAATACATCTGTGTTGTTAAGGTTTTCATTCTCATTCGTACATTTTATACGTATGTCACAATGAACGCGATTCAAGGAACGCCGTATATATATAAATTAATATATATGTATATATATATATATATATATATATATATATATATATATATATATATATATATATATATATATATATATATTATATATATATTATATGTGTGTGTGTGTGTGTGTGTTGTGTGTGTGTGTGTGTGTGTGTGTGTGTGTGTTGTGTGTGTGTGTGTGTGAGTGTGTTGTGTGTGTGTATGTGTGTGTGTGTGTGTGTGTGTGTGTGTGTGTGTGTGTGTGTGTGTGTGTGAAAAGATATACAGATAGATAGTTAGAGAAGAGAGAAGAGATATGTATATGCGTATATGCGTATATGTTTATCTCCCAACGCAACCAAGAAAGATCCAAACCAAAATAGCAACGTGAGACAGAAGAAAAAAAAGGACAAAGAAAGGAAAATCAAATAAGAAGGAGAGAAGAAGACCTTGAAGAAGAATCCAAGACCAAGTTACGGAAGGAAGGGCGAAGGGGGGAGGGGGAGTGGGGGGGGGAGTCAAGTTGTCGGTTGCTGATTTCTTTTTTTCTTTTTTCTTTTCTTTTTTCTTTTCTTTTCCTCTTTTTTTTTCTTTCCCTCTTCTATCTTTTTATCTCTCTGTCTCTCTCTGTCTATCTATCTATCTATCTATTTATCTATCTGTCTATCTATCTATCTTTTTCTTCCTCTCTCTCTCTCTCTCTCTTCCTTTATCTCTATCTATTTATTTATCTCTTTACCTATCCATCTATCTATACATACATATATATGTATATATATATATGTGTGTGTGTGTGTGTGTGTTTGTGTGTGTATCTAATTATCTATCTATATATATATATACCTAGCTCCCTATTTATCTATTGTTTATTTATGCTCTAGAAACCTTAGAAAATAAATCGTGTAAATAAGACA
>NW_020870023.1:952442-954942 GCF_003789085.1 Penaeus vannamei
GTAATGATGATGATGATAATTAGTATTATTATAATGATAAATGATAATAATGATAATATAAATATTAATAGTAGTAGTAATAGTAATGATGATGATGATAATTATTATTATTATAATGATAATGATAATGATGATAATGATGATAATATTAATAATAGTAGTAGTAGTAATAATAGTAATGATGATGATGATGATAATTATTATTATAATGATAATGATGATAATAATGATAATATTGATAATAATAGTAGTAGTAATAGTAATGATGATGATGATTATTATTATAATGATAATGATGATAATAATGATAATAATAATAATAATAGTAGTAGTAATAGTAATGATGATGATGATAATTATTATTATTACAATGATAATGATGATAATAATGATAATATTAATAATAGTAGTAGTAGTAATAGTAATGATGATGATGATTATTATTATAATGATAATGATGATAATAATGATAATATCAATAATAATAGTAGTAGTAATAGTAATGATGATGATAATTAGTACTATTATAATGATAATGATGATAATAATGATAATATTAATAATAATAGTAGTAGTAATAGTAATGATGATGATGATAATTAGTATCATTATAATGATAATGATGATAATAATGATAATATAAATAATAATAATAGTGATAATAGTAATGATGATGATGATAATTAGTATTATCATAATGATAGTGATGATAATAATGATAATATTAATAATAATAGTAATAGTAAGAGTAATGATGATGATGATAATTATTATTATTATAATGATAATGATGATAATAATGATAATATAAATAATAATAATAGTAGTAATAGTGATGATGATGATGATAACTATTATTATTATAATGATAATGATGATAATAATGATAATATAAATAATAATAGTAGTAGTAATAGTAATGATGATGATAATTATTATTATTATAATGATAATGATGATAATAATGATAATATAAATAATAATAATAGTAGTAATAGTGATGATGATGATGATAACTATTATTATTATAATGATAATGATGATAATAATGATAATATTAATAATAATAGTAGTAGTAATAGTAATGATGATGATGATAATTAGTATCATTATAATGATAATGATGATAATAATGATAATATTAATAATAATAATAGTAGTAGTAATAGTAATGATGATGATGATAATTAGTATTATTATTATGATAATGATGATAATAATGATAATATAAATAATAATAGTAGTAGTAATAGTAATGATGATGATGATAATTATTATTATTATAATGATAATGATGATAATAATGATAATATAAATAATAATAGTAGTAGTAATAGTGATGATGATGATGATAATTATTATTATTATAATGGTAATGATGATCATTATTATTATTATAATGATAATGATGATAATAATGATAATAATGCTAGCAATAGTAGTAGTAATAGTAATGATGATGATAATCATTACTATTATCATGATAATGATAATAATAATGATAATAATGATAATAATAGTAGTAGATGATAGTTATTGTTATTATAATGATAATGATGATAATGATGTTAATAATGATAATAATAATAATGACAATAAACGCATGCTTGTGAGAGTTTACCATATGTCGCCTTGTCTTCCTGGCATTATTATTTTTTTTTTTTTTTTTTTTTTTTTTTTTGTCGTGTTACACCTTATTCGCTTAAACCAATTTATTAGAGTTCATAGGTAATAGCGTGTAATACATTATTTCCGCATTCAGTAATCCCTGTCTTTAGTGTTTCCATAGTAATAGTCCGTTTTTTTTTGTTTTTTGTTTTTTTTGTGTGTGAGTGTGTGTGTGTGTGTGTGTGTGTGTGTGTGTGTGTGTGTGTGTGTGTGTGTGTGTGTGTGTGTGTGTATTTTTGCGAGTGTACTAAATGCCTTTCTGGGTTATTAGTTCCTTCACCTCACCGACATACAGCTCCCCTATTAAGAACACTGAAGCTTCTCACTGAGTATGAGTAGAACAACTCAAAAAGCGAGAACTCTGTACGTGTCTTGAGAACTGCATTTGAAAAGTATGTAAACCACTTTTATTTATTTATTTTTTTTTTTTTTTTTTTTTTTGGCTTTTCGTCGTTTTTTACGTTTTTTTTTTTTTTTTGGGCTTTTCGTCGTGTTTTTTCGTTTTTTTTTGGGGGGGGGCTTTTCGTCGTTTTTTTCGTTTTTTTTTTTTTTGTGTTGTCTATGTTCTTCTCTTTTCACTTTTGCTAAAACTTTCGTTCCTCTTGCTTGCTTCCTTTCTCTTGTTTCCTTTCTCTTGCTTTTCTGCTCCCTTCTCTTTCTTTCCTTGCTCTTCTCTTCCTTCTTTCTCTTCCTGCTTCCTTCTTTTCTTCTTCTGCTCTCTCTTTCCTCCTTGCTTCCCTTCTCTGCTTCCCTTCTCTTCCTTCCTTTCTCTTCTTCCCTTCTCTTGCTTCCCTTCTATTCCTTCCTTTCTCTTGCTTCCTTTCTCTTGCTT
>NW_020870023.1:967442-969942 GCF_003789085.1 Penaeus vannamei
TATTCGAAACCTGTTAAATACATCTCTTGTATTATGAATATATACAATCTCATTCACACCTTTTCTTCATCTGTCCCAATAAATATGGTTAGTTTATAAATTCAGTACAAAAAATGAACTCAAAATATACGAACAGATAAGTAATGTCATCAAAACATACAATCATACCCATTATCTTAAAATACAATGCATACATGACATGCACGAATTCGTATATCATATCAGTATCACTTTATATGCCAATCATATATATTGATTCATGCTTTTTATGTAAAGTCATAACAATAATTGATTACAAATATATTGGTGTTAATTGAATGAATTGAATCAGAAATGCACATTGGTCGCGTTTCAACTATGCATAATTTTATCATTTTATTAAATCTACTTTAAAAGCTGAACCGGGATCTGATATCAGAATAGATATATAGACGAGAAGAGAAATGCAGAGAAATTATAGAATAAAAGAGAACCAATAATGTAATATGTCAAATGAAATGAATGATATAAAATGATAAGATAATATATCACATGATATAAATGTGATTAGGAAACGATTATATGAGAGAGAGAGAGAGACAGACAGAGAGAGAGAGATAGTGAGTCAGATAGAGAGAGAGAAAGGGAGAGAGAGAGACAGACATACAGACAGACAGAAAAAGAGAGAAAGAAATGATTATATAATTCATAATGATAAAGATATTGATCTAGATACTCTTGATAAAATGCAACGACAGACAAGCAGGAACAGCAAGACCTAAATAATAAAAAATAATAATTATACCAATATCTGCAATAACAATGCTACAATTACTGTTGTTATTGACGATAAAAAGAACAATAAAACCATGCTATAACTACAGTGTAATTCTAATGTTGATATGAACTACTGTACTAATACGACTGTTGTGAAGAGAAATAATAATGTCCGGTAAAATATTAGGATGAGGATAATGGTGATGATGAATAAAAGAAATGATGATGATTATCGTAAGGAAACGAAGATGAAAATGATGATGATGATAATGGTGATTGATGATGATGATGATGATGATGAAAATGATGATGTTGGTCATGAGGATGATTATGAGGATGATGATGACGATGATGTTGATGATGTGATGACGACGACGATGATGATAATGGTGATTGATGATGATGATGATGAGGAGGAGGAGGAGGAGGAGGATTTTGATGATGATGATGACGATGATGATAATGATGATGATGCTGATAAAGAAGATAATGATTATAATAATATCAACAATCAAATGATAATGATTATCAGTAATAACAATCACACCAATGATAACAATGACAATACCAACAACAACAATGATAATGACAAACAAGACGACGATTCAAATCCCACGCATCTTTTTTCAATTTCTTGAGGTGTGAAGACTGGCCCGAGAAACGCCTGGAGAAGCGTGTGTGTGCGTGTGTGTACGTATGTGTGTGTGGGGTGGGGGGGTGCGGGTGTGTGTATATGTGTGTGTGTTTTTTTTTTTTTTTTTTGGGGGGGGGGAGTGTGCGTGTGTGTGTGTGTGTGTGTGTGCAGGTGTGTTCCGGGTGTGCGTGTGTGTGTGCGTATGTGTGTGTCCGGGTGTGCGTGTTTGTTATTCTACTACTACTACTTCATTCTTAATAGTAGTAAATTATTATTAACAGTACAAGTAGTAATAATAAGTTATATAACGTGCGTGTGTTCATGTGTGTGTGTGTGTGTGTGTGTGTGTGTGTGTGTGTGTGTGTGTGTGTGTGTGTGTGTGTGTGTGTGTTGTGTGTGTGTGTGTGTGTGTGTGTGTGTGTGTGTGTGTGTGTGTGTGTGTGTGTGTGTGTGTGTGTGTGTGTGTGTGTGTGTGTGTGTGTGTGTGTGTGTGTGTGTGTGTGTGTGTTGGCGTTGTTCATTTAAAGGTGATGATGCGAACTCCATGGAAGGACGTAGGCGAGAAAGAGAGAGAGGGGAGAGGAGGGACCGAGAGAATGAGAGAAAGAGAGAGATAGATAGATAGATAGATAGAGAGAGAGAGAGAGAGAGAGAGGGGGGAGGGAGGAGGAGGGAGAGAGAGAGAGAGAGAGAGAGAGAGAGAGAGAGAGAGAGAGAGAGAGAGAGAAGAGAGAGAGAGAGAGAGAGATAGAGAGAGAGAGAAAACAAGAGAGAAAAAGAGAGAGAAAAAGAAAGAGAAAAAGAAGAGAAACAGAAAGAGAAATAGATAGACAGATAGACCACATCTCGTAAAAAAAATAGATAAACACCAAGAAATAATTATCCTTATCTACACAATCGGGATAACGAACCGATAAGGAGAAATACACACTTTTAGCGAAATGAATGAACCTGCAAAGTGACTATCAAATTGCATCTCAAGCATAGCGTCTGATTCTTAAAAATAGGATAATAGAAGTAAATAGATGAATAGGCGAAATGGGGATAAAGGGAGTAAATAAGATAAAGTCGATGATGAAAGGTGCATAGGAGAGATGAGGAGGTGAAATG
>NW_020870023.1:974942-977442 GCF_003789085.1 Penaeus vannamei
GAGGAGGCTGGGGGAGGGGGGTGGGTGGGGAGGGAGAGGGGAGGGGAGGCAGTAGGTTGATTAAGTCTTTCGTGAATGAAGGGAAGGGGCATACACACACACAGACACTCACTCACTTATTCACTCACTCGGTCATTCATTCACACACATACACACTCACTCATTCATTCACTCATACACACATTCACACTCACACACACACTCACTCACTCATTCACTCACACACACATAGACACTCTCATACACAGACGCATACACACACACACACTCACTCAGTCACACACACTCACCCACTCCCTCACACACACACACACACACACGCTCACTTCCTCACACACACACAAACACACACACTCACCCCCCCACACACACACACTCACCCCCCCCCCACACACACACACACAAACACACACACACACACATTGAGTGAGCCTATTGACTGTACTCTCAAGCAAAAGAAAACTTTACTCAGAAAACTCATCACTCAGTCCTTAGATTCATCATCCAGCTGAATTAAAGAGACAAATAGATAAATAATCGTAATAGATATTCAAATAGATTACCAGATGAAACATATAGATATTCAAAGACAAGCAGATAAGATAGATAGATATTCAAATAGATTAACAGATGAAATAGATAGATAGTCAAATAGATAAAGATAAAATAGACAGATATTCGAACAGACAAACGGATAAAATAGATAGATATTCAAATAGATAGATATTCAAATACATAGATATTCAAATAGATAGATATTCAAATAGATTAACAGATAAAATAGAGTGATATTCAAATAGATTAACAGATAAAATAGATAGATATTCAAATAGATTAACAGATAAAATAGATAGATATTCAAATAGATTAACAGACAAATCGACAAACAGGCAAAATATGTAGATATTCAAACAGACAAACAGATAAGATAGATAGATATTCAAACAGATGAAATAGAAATATATTCAAATAGATAAAGATAAAACAGATATTCAAACAGACAAACAGATAAAATAGATATTCAAACAGATGAAATAGATATATATTCAAATAGATAAAGATAAAACAGATATTCAAACAGACACACAGATAAAATAGATATTCAAACAGATGAAATAGATATATATTCAAATAGATAAAGATAAAACAGATATTCAAACAGACACACAGATAAAATAGATAGATATCCAAATAGATTCGTAAATCTATAATTTATCCATGGGAATGACTTCGAGAAAATGGCCAACAACTTCTTTTTTTTTTTAACTGCTCTTTAAAAAACTGCTCTTTACTAAGTCTTTTCCTCACTCAGGATAATCAGTTGTTAAGGACGATTAGGCTAAAGACTCGAGGATTAGCTAAGCCATTCGGGGGCGATTTCCCCCTCGTGAAAGTGATTAGGAAGTTGATTTTCTTTCTCGGGTACTTTTTTTTTTGTCTTTTTTTTTTTTTTTTTTTTTTTTTGAAGAGAGAATGAGTCTCCGAAGACATGGGAGCGTCTTGTGAAAGTGTGGTGATGATGATGATAGTGATTGTGATGATAGTGATGGTGAAGGTGTGGTGATGATAGTGATTGTGAAGATAGTGATGATGGTAATTGTGATGGTGAGTGATGATAGTGATGGTGATTGTGATTATAGTAATGGTGAAGGTGTGGTGATGATGGTGATGATAGTGATTGTGAAGATAGTGGATAGTGATGGTGATTGTGAAGGTGATGAAGATAGTGATGATGGTGACTCTGATAGTTATTGTGATTGTAATGATGGTGACTGTGATGGTGATGATAGTGATGCTGATGGTAATGACTGTTGATTGCGATGGGGATGAAAGTGATGATGATGGTGTTGACTGCGATGGGGATGATGAAGATAGTGATGAAGATGATAGTGAAGGTGATATGTGATGACTGATGATTGCGATGGGAATAATAGTGATCATGATGACTGTGATGGTGATGATAGTGTTGATGACAGTGTTGACTGCGATAGGGATGATAGTGATGGTGATGACTGTGATGGTGATGATAGTGATGGTGATGACTGTGATGGTGATGACTGTGATATAGGATGATAGTGATGGTGATGGTGATGGTGATGATAGTGATGGTGATGACTGATGATTGCGATAGGGGATGATAGTGATGGTGATGATGATGACGATAGGGATGATAGTGATGGTGATGACTGTGATGGTGATGATAGTGATGGTGATGACTGATGATTGCGATAGGGATGATAGTGATGGTGATGACTGTGATGGTGATGATAGTGATGGTGATGACTGATGATTGCGATAGGGATGACTGTGATGGTGATGATAGTGATGGTGTGATGATGATGATGATAGTGATGGTGATGACTGTGATGATGATGATAGTGATGGTGATGACTGATGATTGCGATAGGGATGATAGTGATGGTGATGACTGTGATGGTGATGATAGTGATGGTGATGACTGATGATTGCGATAGGGATGATAGTGATGGTCATGACTGTG
>NW_020870023.1:979942-982442 GCF_003789085.1 Penaeus vannamei
TTTTCAAGGGATTCGCAAAAAAAAAATAATATTAATAATAAGAAAAAAACGAAAAAAAAGAAAAAGAAAAAACGGCGGTAGAGTTAAACCTTCAGAATCGAAATGAAATACAAATGCATGTTATTTCCTATTGTTCTTGTCAAATGATCTTCTTATCCTTATCAATATGACTGTTATCACCATTCTAATTACAATTACCATCATCACGATTGAAATTATAATCAGAATCAAATTAAGGTGAAGTGTCTTCGTATGTGACACTAATTCAACAATCGTTATTATAGAAACGGATTGATATACTTTAAGAAAAGTGATGATGAAAAAAAGGAAAAGGAAGAAGAATATAGAATGAAAGAAGAAGAAATAGAAGAGGAAGAGGAAGAAAAAAAAACAGGAGAAGAAGAGAGAATGAAAGAAGGAAAAGAAATAGAAGAGGAAGGGGTAGAAAAAAGGAACAGAAGGAGAAGAAAAGAGACGGAAAGAAGAAGAAATAGAAGCGGAAGAGGAAGAAAAAAAGAACAAAATGAATAGAAACGATAACAAAAAAAGAAAAAAAGGGCAAAAACTAAGACTAAGAAGAAGAAATAAGAAAGAAATATAATAATAATAAAGATATATAAATGGAATAACCACCAGAACAAAGGAACTGAACTTTAGAACCTTTTGAACTTTTCCTCATCATCGCACTTAACGTTTGGCATAATGGGATGTAAACCAACGGTAAGTCTACAATGGGGGAGGGAGAAGGAGAGAGAGGAGGGAGAAGGAGAGAGAGAGAGAGAGAGGGAAGGGGGGAGGGAGGGAGAGAGAGAGAGAGGAAGGGAAAGGGCTAGGAGAGAGAGGAGGGAGAAGGAGAGAGAGAGGAAGGAGAAGGAGAGAGGGAAGGGGGAGGAGAGAGAAAAAGGAAGGAGAAGGAGAGAGAGAGAGGGGGGAGGGAGAAGAGAGAGAGAAAGAGGAAGGAGGGAGGGAGAGGGAGGAAGGGGAGGAGGAGAGGGAGAGAGAGGGGGAGAAGGAGAGAGAGAGAGTGAAGGGGGAGGGAGGAGAGGGAGAGAGGGAAGGGGGGAGGGAGAGGGAGAGAGAGAGAGGAAGGGAGGGAGGGACAGGGAGAAGAGAGAGAGAGAGAGGGAAGGGGGAGGGAGAAGGAGAGAGAGAGAGAGGGAAGGGGGGAGGGAGAAGAAGGGAAGGAGAAGGAGAGAGAGAGGAGGAGAAGGAGAGATGGATAGGGAAGGGGGGAGAGGGAGAAGGAGAGAGAGAGAGGGAAGGGGGGAGGGAGGGAGAAGGAGAGAGAGAAAGGAGGAGAAGGAGAGAGAGAGAGGAGGGAGAAGGAGAGAGAGAGAGGGAAGGAGAAGGAGAGAGAGAGAGGGAAGGGAAAGGGCTAAGAGAGAGAGGGAGAGAGAAGGGGGAGGAGAGAGAGAGGGAAGGGGGGAGGAGAAGGAGAGGAGAGAGGAGAAGGGGAGGAGGGAGAAGGAGAGAGAGAGAGGAAGGGGGGAGGGAGGGAGAGAGAGGAGGAGAAGGAGAGAGAGAGAGGGAAAGGGGGAGGGAGGAGAGAGAGGAGGGAGAAGGAGAGAGGGAAGGAGAGAGAGGAGGGAGAAGGAGAGAGAGAGAGAGGGAAGGGGAGGAGGGAAATGAGAGAGGGGAAGGGAAAGGGCTAGGAGAGAGAGGGAAAGGGGGAGGGAGGGAGAAGGAGAGAGAGGGAAGGGAAAGGGAGGGAGAGAGGGAGGAGGAGGAGAGGAGGAGAAGGAGAGAGAGAGAGAAGGAGAGGAGGAGGAGAAGGAGAGAGAGAGAGGAAGGGGGAGGGAGGGAAATGAGAAGAGGGAAGGGAAAGCTAGGAGAGGAGGGAGAAGGAGAGAGAGAGAGGGAAAGGGGAGGGAGGGAGAAGGAGAGAGAGAGAGAGGGAAGGGAAAGGGCTAGGAGAGAGAGGAGGGAGGAGAGGAGAGAGAGAAGGAGAGAGAGAGAGGGAAGGGGGAAGGAGGGAGGGAGAAGGAGAGAAGAGAGGGGGGGGAAGGGAGAGTGAGAGGGAGAGGAGAGAGAGAGAGGAAGGGGGAGGGAGAGGAGGAGAAGAGAGAGGAGAGGGAAGGGAAAGGGCTAGGAGAGAGAGGAGGAAGAAGGAGAGAGAGAGAGGGAGGGAGGGAGAGGGAGAGAGAGGAGGGAGAAGGGAGAGAGAGGAGGGAGAAGGAGAGAGAGACAGGGAAGGGGGGAGGGAAGAGAGAGAGAGGAAGGGGGGAGGGAGAAGGAGAGAGAGAGAGAGGAAGGGGGGAGGGAGAGAGAGGAGGGAGAAGGAGAGAGGAGAGGGAGAGAGGGGAGGAGGAGAGAGAGAGAGTGAAGGGGGAGGGGAGGGAGAAGGAGAAGGAGAGGGAAGGGAAAGGGCTAGGAGAGAGAGGGGCAGAGAGGGAGAGAGTTGGAGAAAAAGGGAAGGAGAGAGGGAAAGAAGTATATATATACTATATACTATGTATATATATATATATATATATATATATAATATATATATATATATATA
>NW_020870023.1:987442-994942 GCF_003789085.1 Penaeus vannamei
GTCATATACTCACATGCAGACACACACACATGCGCACACACACATACACATGCACATACACACGCACACACACNAAAAAAACGCCAATGATTTGCCCGCGCCATTCCGTGTTCGGACGCTCGCTTTTAAACTCGTGTACGAATTACACGGAGCTTCGACTCTTTTTTCGAACTAGCGAACCCGGGCTGCCTTTTTCTCCCTCGAAGGAGCGCGTTCGGAGGCCGAGAGCGCAGGGATCCATCACGTGACACGCGACTCGTCAAGCTGCGGCCCTCGCGGAATCCACCTAATTAAGCCGCCTTTTCTTACGTCCTTCCGACATAGAAAGACCCAAACGCCATTAAGCATAACAGGAAAGACAAAAACAAAACAGAAACAAACAAAAACAACAGAAAATGAATGAAAATATCGAAACAGACGCGATAAATACACACGTACTTTTGCCCTCCCGAATAACAAGCTCCAACAAGCTTCCAAGTCACACACACGCACACGCACAAAGAGCAAATGAATATCCGCGTGCGAATTACCCCTTTTTCGACCCGACCGCAGCTTCCTCCCGACCGAAAGTGACATAATTCAAGCCCATGTCCAACTGCCTCGCCTGTACGTGAGCCAGACGGGATTGGGCGCCGTGGCTCTTTGTCTTCCTGCTCTCCTTCCTCCACCGTCTCGCCTGCTGTTCCGCTCGCTCTCGCCCCCTGTCTCTTCCTTTCGCTTCGTCTCTGTCTCTGTTTGTTTGTCTCTGGCTGTCTGTCTGTCTGTCTGTCTCTTGTCTCTGTCTCTGTCTCTCTCTCTCTCTCTCTCTCTCTCTCTGCCCCTCCTCCACTTCCCTTCCCTCCTCCCTAAGTATTTCCCTCATTTACCCTCTCCTCCCCTCCTCCCTCTCCACCTCCTCAACTCACCTCGCATCCCCTCCCTTTCCCTCCTTCCTTCCCTCCTCTTCCTCCCACACTATCTCCATCTCACCTCCCTTTCCATCTCTTCCCTTCTACCTCACTACCCCTCCTCCCTCCTCTTTCCCCTCCCCTCCTTCCCCTTCCTTCCTTCCCTCCCTTCCCCTCCTCTTCCCCCCTTCCCTCTCCTCACAACCTCCTTTCTTCCTCCCCTCCTTCCTCCCCCCCTCCTCCTTCCCCACCCTCCCTCTCGCCCCCACAGCCGCCCCCACAGCCGCGCAAGGGAGCCCGCCCACGCCCGCCTACCTGTCGGGTCTCCTCGGCAGCCTCCCTGCTTGCTAATAATAAGCAGGTACAGCCGGGCCATTTGCGTCGAGGCGGTTCGTGTCTCCGCTTGTCAATTCGGGCTTTTGCAGGTCTCTCTCGCTTTTTTTTCTTTCTTATTCATTTTTTTACTTTATTTTTATATATTGTTGTTTGTTGTGTTGTTGTTTTGTTGTTGTTATTATTAGTTATTATTTTATATCATTATATTATTATTATTATTATATTATTATTATTATTAATTATATATTATTATTACTATCATTATTATTATATTATTATATTATTATTGTTATTATCATTATTATTATTACGATGATGATGATGATGATGATTGATGATGATGCTTATTTCTATTACTATTATTATTATATAATCATTATTATTATTTTGTTTTTACTTATCTGGCTTTATCATTTATTATTATTTATATCTATTTATTATTATAATTTGCTTATCAATGTTTTTCTTAAATGTCTTTCCTTTTTTTGCTTATTATCTTATTTAAATGTTACTTTTTGGGTTCATTTTATTCTGTGTTTTTTATTTATTTATTTTTATTTATTATTATTTCTTTTTTTTGGCGGGGGGGGGGGATTTCCCTTTTGCTTATCTCATTATCTCTTTTTCCTCCTCTTCGCCCCTTTCTCCTAATGATTACTCTCCTCTCCTCATTATCATCTTTTCCCTCGTTCTCCTTCCTTTGTTTCTTCTCGTCCATCCTTCTTTCTCCTACTTTACTCTTCTCCTTTGCTTTCTCCATTATTTTTTTAATGTTTTTTCTTTATTCATTTCCTCTTCTCCATTTTCTTTCTTCTCCATCTTCGTTCTATTCTACTTCTCTGTTACTCCTTCTTCTCTCCTTTCCCTCCTCCCCTCCCCCCTCTTCCTCCTCCTCCTTCCTTCTTTCCTTCCCTCCTCCCTCCTCCCTCTCCCTATCCTTCTCCTCCTTCCCCTATCCCACCCCCTCCCTCTTTCTCTTCCCTCCCTCCTTATTCCTTCCTTCTTTCCTCCCTCCTACTCCTCCTTCTTCCTTCTACCTACCCTCCTCCTATCCCTCTTCTCTCCTTCCTCCTCCTCCTACTCCTCCTTCTCCTCCCATCCCTATCCCACCCCTCCCTCCCTCCCTAATCCTCCCTCCCTCTCCTCTCCCTCCCTCCTTCCTTCTTTCCTTCCCTCCTTCCTTCTCCCTTCCCCTATCCCACCCCTCCTCCTCTTTCTCTTCCCTCCCTCCTCATTCCTTCCTTCTTTCCTCCCTCCTTCCTTCCTTCCTTCCTTCCTTCCTTCCTTCCTCCCTCCCTCCCTCCCTCCCTCCCTCCTCCTCTTCCCTCCCTCCCTCCTCCCTCCCTCCCTCCCTCCTCCTCCATCCCCCGTTAGACAGCACACCCTTCGCTGCCAAGGATTTAAAGGGGATTTAAACCTCCACAGAACAGGGAAAAGGCCTTTGGAAATCCGGGACCCGATAACACGTGATACAGGCTGTGTCTGCGATAGTGGGAATGGCGGTTGGTGATGGGAGGGAGGGAGGGAGGGAAGAAGGAGGGAAAGGTGAGAGAAGGAGGGAGGGAGGGAGGGAGGGAAAGGTGAGAGAGGAGGGAAGAGGGAGAGAAGAAAAGGTGAGGGAGAGAGGGAGGGAGGGAAAGGTGAGGGAGGGNATATATATATAATATGTAATAGTCCATACATGTATAATAATATATATATATATAATATAATATATATATATTATATATTATATAATAATATATATATATATGTGTGTGTGTGTGTGTATGTGTGTGTGTGTGATGTATTTAAACAGACAACTCCCAACAGCAGGAGTTGTTCAGCCCGACATCAACCGTAATAACAATAAAGGAAATGACATCAGTATTAATAATCATAATTCTAATACGAACGTCCACATTAATACTGATTTCAATACCTATTTGGAAGCTGATAATATAGTTAATGGCTGCCGTACGAACACCAAAGGGGGAAGAATGAATTAAAAAAAGAATATGAATGAATCAACAAAATAAAGGAGAAATAAATCCAAAACGTAAAAAGAAAAGACAAAAGAAAAGAAATAGAAGTGATGATAATGCGTACAACAACAACAACAACAAGGAAACAAGATATATCATTAATTTGGATAATTACAGAGAAATTTTCTAGATATAAGAGATGAAGATAATTATACATACTTAACTCCATTTATTACAACAAATTAACTACCACAAGGCGCATGGTAATGACAGTAGTAAAACTCATACGTTATCAGCAACAGTTGTTTTTTTTTATAAGAATGATAAAAAATGTGATAATGATAATGATTATGAAATGTATATGGGGATAATGATGAGAAAGACAAAGATGATATTTATGATAATAATGATAAGATATTACTGGTCATACTGAGGATTATCATTGCTTTTTATTATTATCATTATTATCACCATTTTTGTTATCACAGTATCAATATTATCAGCAGCAGTTACAATGATGACATTAAGGGTGACAATAACAACGATGATGATGACGTATATGATCATGATAATATTAATAACAACAACGACAAAAACAACACTATCAGTGACAACAACAAGAACAATAAAGGCAGTAATAATGATAATAACAATGATGAGGATGGCAATGAAAATAAGGATGATGATGATGATGAGGGTAATAATGGTAATAATGATAATGATAATAATAATTATAACGATACAGCAACAAGGATGCCGAACAGTGAAAATATTTATAATAATAGAATTGATAATAATGATAATAGTGAAAACATTTATAAAGATAATGATACTGTTACTGCTATTTACGATAATAAAAATAATAATGATAATGATGATGATAATAATAAAAATACGACTAGAACAACTACTAATAATAATGATTAAAAAGATAATAATGATAGTAATAATGATACTTCTACTACAGCAGCAACAACTACTAATAATAGTGATGATGATAATCATACTATTAATAATAATGATAAAAATAATAAAAAGACAAAAATAATTATGATAATAGTAATGATTCTAAAAGAAATACCAATAACAACATCAATGAAACAAATAATAATCATGATAATAATGATGATGATAATGGTAATGATAACAATAATGACAATAATAATAGTAATGATAGTAATGATGATAATGATAATAGTAATAATGATGATAATAATAATAATGATAATAATATTAATAATAATTATAATCATAATAATAATAGCAATAATATTAATAATAATAATGATAATAATAATAATAATAATAGTAATAATAATAAGAATAATGATATAATAAATAATATAATAATAATAATAATAATGAATAATAATATAATAGATAATATATAATAATAATGAATGATAATGAATAATGAATAATAACATGATAATAACAAAATGAAAATAATGATAATAATGATAATGATGATAATGATAATGATAAATATCAAGGTAGTAATGATTATGATGATAATACTGATGATGAAAATAACAATGATAATGATAATATTGACAATAATAGTGACAGCAATACTAATAAAACAGCAACACTGATAATGGCAATAATGATAATAATGATAACAATAATAATGAAAATAATAATAATGATAATAATAATAATAATGATAAAAATGATCATAATAATGGTGATGATTATGGTAATATGATAATGTTGATAATAATGACAATGAAAAAAAAAATACAATGAACAATAGTTATAATCATGATAATGACATCAATATGTAACATAGATAATAATAACAATAATGATAATGATAATAATGGTAATTGTAATGATAACAACAATAACAATAATAATACCCATGATAATGATAATGATGATTATGATGATAATAATAACTATTATAATGATAATAGTAATAAAAAAATAATGATGATGATAAATTTCAAACAACAACAGCAATAAAAATAGTAATAGCATATGGTAGAAAAAAAAATGAAATAAACAATAATAATGATAATAATTATGATAATGATAATGACAATAACGATAATCAAAGTCGTTGTTATTACCATCATGATAACAGCAAAAACAAAAACAACAAGAATAATAAGAGTCATCATCATAAGAATAACTATACTCATTATTATCATCAAAATTATTGTTACTATATTATCATCTACTACAGCAATTACAATGATATCCACACGATTATGATGATGACAATAATAATAATGATAATAATGATAATGATGATGATGATGATGATGATGATGATGATGATGATGATGATGATGATGATGATGATGATGATGATGATTGATGATTGATGATGATGATGATGATGATAATAATAACATTAATAATGATAATGATAATAATGATAATGATAACGGTAATGATAATGATAATGATAACGGTAATAATAATGATAATAATAATAATAATGATAATGTTATTATTGTTACTGTTATCATTAGCAATAGTAGAAAAAATGTAATTAGAGTAATAACAATAATAACAATAAGAATGATAAAACGTTAATAGTTTATAGCAACAATAGAAATAATGATGATAATAACAAAAGTAATAATAATGAAAATGACGATAATAGTAATTGTTGGATAATGATAGTGATGATAATAGAAAAGTAATAACAATGATAATAATAATAATAATGATAATGATAATGAGGATAATAATGATGATAAGAATTACACTAACTATAACAACAAGAACAGTAATAACAAAGACAATGATAATAACAATAACAATAATAATATCAATGATGATAATAGAAATAGTAAGGATAATAGTAATAATAATGATAATAATAATGATAATGATAATAATAATAATATAATAATGATAATAATAATGATAATAATAATGATAATGATAATGATGATAATGATAATAATAATGATAGTGATAATGATAATGATGCTGTTAACGATAATGATGATAATGATAATTATGATAATGATAATAATGAAAATGACAATAATAAAAATTCTAATAACAGTAATGATGATAATTATAATGATGTTGTTAATGATAATGATGCTGTAATGATAAATGGTGATGATGATAATGATAATAATAATAATAACGATAAAAATAAAAATTCTAATAACAGTAATGAGGATGACGATATAATCAAGGCCGATACTAATAATAATGATAGTAAGAATGACCTTAATGATAAGAGCAATAACAATAATGATAATTGATAACATACGTAATAACAGTAATAATAACCACGATGACGCTGGCAACATGGACACCACCACGAACAACAAGAACAAGAACAACAATGATAACAAAGATAATAACATAACAATCAATATCGTGATCACAGTGATGACTATATTCCTATAATAAAAACGTACGTAATGTTATTATTACTAACATGACGTGGAGTAGCACTAGTAATAATTCCTATTACGTAAGACTGGGGATAGTTAAGATAACAGTGATGTCAAGTTGTATGACAATACTGGTGTAAGCGAAAAGAAAAGGAAAGAAAGATATGAAAAGAAGAAGGGAAAGAGAGGAAAAGAGAGATAGAAAAAATATATACAAACAACAGCTATACAACAGTAAATTAGAATGAGGATAAAGAGGCCAGTGAAAAAAAACGATAAATAACATTAATAATAACAGCTAAAAGAATAAAAATGATAATCACAACAAAATGACAATCTATAAAAAGCGAGAACACAGACCTCACAATACATAAGTCTACCTCAAATTACCGGAAGGAAGAAAGGTCCTTCCTGGATTAATTTCTTGGATTATGAATTCCTTAATTGACTCCTGCATCCTTACACGGATCCGGTTCCTAATTGAAATCAAATCACCTTATTTCAAACTATAAATTTTCATGACAATCTGTTAATACCTTTATTACGTAATTCTATAGACAGCCCTCCCCCCTTACAAAAAAGTAGACGAATAAGAAAAAACAAACAAACAAACAAAAAACAAGAAAAAATATAAATAAAACAATAAATGCAAATCAAAACTAAATAAATAAAGAAAAAACAAACAGTAGTCAGAAGCTAAAAAAAAAAAAAAAAAAAAAACAGCTCAGCCGAACCTCGAAGAAAAGCAAATAAAACTAAACTTAAATTTAAACTTAAACTTAAACAACATTTATTATAGGTGTACTTTGCTGGCACTATATCTTTTTTGATTTTGTCTTCTTTATTCATTTACTTCGTCTTATTGCATCATCGTCTCGCGAGCAAGAGCACTGCATAATCATAAGAATAATTATAATGATAACGCCAAAAGATAGTTACTAT
>NW_020870023.1:997442-999942 GCF_003789085.1 Penaeus vannamei
GAGAAAGGACGGGAACGAGAACAAAAAAACGAGAAAGAGAAAGAGAATGTGAAAGAAAAAGAGAAAGAGAGATAGGGAGAGAGAATTCCTCCCTACATGCTCTCCGGGATCTGAAGGAGGCCCCTGGAACGCCACCCACACAACCTCGAGACACAGCGCCGCGTCACCCGAGGGTTAACACAAGACTCGAGCGAAGTGTTAGGTTCCCGCCAACGCCAAGTCGACACGGGATTCAGTGTGCTGCGAGACGGTGAGGGGAGTGGACGTGTGCCTCTCGCGCTCCCGCCTGCGTCCACGTGTCGCTCGAGCCCACCAACCGGTTATTTGGGGGACTTCGACGAACTCTTCGGGAATGGTTGTTACGACTGGACTCCCTTGCGATAGTGATGGTTGCTGTTGTTGCTGGGCTGCTCTTGGCGATAACAGCTTAGTGGGATTTTGACACTGCTTTTAATTAGATGAATTTGAAAAAAACAGTTGAGAAAATACGTAACGTCCTGTTGACATATAGAGAACAATTTCTATGACAGCGTAGTCTGAACTCTTTAAAAATTCGGGAACACGTAATATGGTAGCTAAACACAAATAAACCGCATGATTAAGATATTTATTAGTTGTGATAAGAATAATGATTTAAGAGACAAAACCGAAGAGGTTACTCTGACCCAAGCGACGCTCTTGCAGGCAGTTAACAAAGATAGAAATGTAATCAAACGAAGCGTACAGAGCAATACGACTGACGATTCACAATTGCAAATAAAATCTGCACCGCATTAAAACAAGAGGGAATTCCCCGCAAGGATCCCTATTTGTGAAACAGGAAAGCGCGCAGAGAAGCCCTTGCGTCTGATCCCTTCGTGAGCCAGTGAATCGGGGCGGCCGCGCAGTTGGCCAGATTTGTGACAAACTTTTCTAGAATATGCGAGTATAATTCAGAAAAACAGGGAATGCTCTGAGCCTCCATTACCGGGATCGCTCGAAAAGAGTGGAGTTTTCTGTCCGTCGCTCCGCCGAGGACGAGGGATATTAGCCTTTTCCGCAGCTCCGCGACCATGAGGGTGTGCAGCAGGAGCGTCAGCAGCGTCAGCAGAAGCAGGTCAGCGCCACACGAAGGCGGAATGCAGCGGTGCTTCCAAGCCAGTCCTTCTCAGCGCGCGCTTCCCGCTTGCAGCAGCAGATCGGCGAGAGGGAGCGGCAAGCAGGGGGATCCTTCCTCCTGCTGGATGGCTGTCCTCTCCTGCTCCCTGAGTTCGCTGCGGGTGTCCATGGCGCCGTTCCTGCCCGCTCTCGTCCTCCTCCTTCTGTGCACAGGTCAGTGGGTGAGGTCGCGGCCGCGCTCGGCCTCCTACTCAGTTCTGTAATTAGGGTCGGCCTCGGGGAACGGGCCAAGGCCGTGTCTCGTCTTGGGGCGCAGTGGCCCCGCGCTCGCCCACGGACCCACTTAACCTGGGCGCTCTCGTGCGGCGGGCGCTCGCTGTATCTGCCGGGGCTCTGGCGTGCCTGGCGGAGGCTGTGTCCACAGCATGCGGGGCTCAGCAGGCGCTTTCGGCCTGTCGGCTGCAGGTGACTGCTCCTCGTCGCCGCAAAGTCGGGTCTCTGCCTCAGCGCCGCCGTTGTCAAGGGACTCGGTGCAGCGAGGATGTATTTATTAATTTGTATAACTTATGTAAAGGAAGAAAAGAAGGAACCTTGCAGCATTGTATGCAAAGCGGAGTTCGTCCTTAGCAAGGAATACCAAACTATACGCGGGAAGGTGGGATGAATAGAACAAGAACAGCGAAATTTAGCGAGAATAGTTATAGAAACTTGATCAGGGGCTTGTAACACGACCAGAATATCAATCAGGCGGCCCGTGTCAGCCGCGGGCGGGAGCGAAGCAAGGCAGAGCGAGGGAGGCCGAGGGCGGGCGTCCGTCCTCCCCGACGGCCTCCTCGCGCCGCTAACGAGGGCTAATAGCGAGGCCGTGAAGACGAGGCGCCCGAGGAAGGGGGTGTCAGCGACAGAGGCCCAGGACGCTCCCGACGATGCTCGCAATCCCCGAGAAAGGAAATTAGTTTATAATGAGATTCGCGGCATCGTAGCGGCGGGGCCTGTCGGACGGCGAAGTGGCGACAACCCGCTCGCCTCGCCGACAAATGACTGGAGGCGCCGCATTCTGCCTCGTGATTAAGTCGGCCCAATCACGCGCGACATTCTACCGAGTACCTTCCCGCGGCGGGTGGCGTGCTCGGCCTCGCTAATGCATGCGACGCCAACTCAGATGTCGGTCCCGCAGCATTCCGGGCGCTGGCATCCCGACGGCGGAGGAACAGCGAACGAACGTGCCTCCGGCGCGAGTGAATGAATCCCCCGCGTGTCCGTCAGGAGTCGAGCCGCGGGGGCGGAACGGAGGTCCCCCGGCAGATTTAGCGAGCCTCGCCGTCGAGCCAAAGCCAGACCTCCTCTCGCTGTGTCTTAATGGCTTCGCTCCTCAAGTCCCCGTCTCTGCGGGCGGCCCAAG
>NW_020870023.1:1017442-1022442 GCF_003789085.1 Penaeus vannamei
CTCCCCATTACCCTTCCCTTCCCTCCCCCCAACCTCCCTCTTACCCCTCCCCTCGCTCTCTCCCTTACCCCTCCCCTCCCTACTCCATCTCCCCAACCCCCCTCTCCCCCTACCCTCCTCCCTCTCCCCCTTACCCCCTATCCCTCCCCAACCCTCCCTACCCCCTCTCCCCCTACCCCCCTCTTCCCTCCCCTCCTCCCCTCGAATCCCACCCACGATCCCGAAGGAGGGGCGGAGGGGTGGTCGGGGCAGGAAGGGGGAGGGGAGGGGGGGAGGGATACTTTCAGGGGGCACTTAAAGAGACGAAGTTCTGACGTACTTGACGTTAACGCTGGATGGAGACGGTCTATGCATCTTCCAAGACGGAGAAGAATGCGGGAGACACGTGCTTCGATTATTTCCTTGGTTTCGTTTATTTCTCTGGTTTATTTGTGTGTCTTATTTCCCTATTTGCGTTTATTTCTCTTGTTTTGTTTGTATGTTTTTTATTTTATTTTCGTTTATTTCTCTTGTTTGTTTGTGTGTCTTATTTACTTATTTTCGTTATTTCTCTATTTACTTATTTTCGTTTATTTCTCTCGTTTGTTTGTGTGTCTTATTTTCCTATTTTCGTTTATTTCTCCTATTTATTCGTGTCTCTTATTTACTTATATCCGTTGATTTCGCTTATTTATGTCTCTTATTTACTTTTTTTAATTTTTTTTACCTATTTCTCATATTCATTTCTATATCTTATTTCCTACTTTCGCTTTTTTCTTATTTATTTGCGTATCTTTTTTCGTTTCTCTTATTTATTTGTGTATCTTATTTCTTATTTTCGTTTATTTCTCTCATTCATTTGTGTATTTATTAATTCTTTTGGGTATCTGTTTATTAATTTGGTTATTTATTTACTCATTTGTTTACCTGGTTATATAATTATCTATCCATGTGATTAGTTATATAATTATCTATCTATATGATGAGGTGTTTAATTATTCATTTATTTGATAAGTTTCCTGACTGTTAATTTATCTGATTAGTTATCTATATTTCTTTATCTATTGATATTTTTAGTCAATTTATATATTTATTTATTCAATTATTCACTTATTTACGTTTTATCTATCTATTTACCTTTATTTATTTAATGTGCATTTCTTTCTATAAAAAGAACATTTACTTATCAATCTTCTTATGTATTTACCTATCTAATAACTTAACTATTTATACATCTATTATCTATTTAACTGTTGACTGGTTTTGATCACGAGTGTCAATATATACATATATACATACATACATATATATATATATATATATATATATATATATATACATATATATATAATATATATATATATATATATATATATATATATATATATAATATGTGTGTGTGTGTGTGTGTGTGTGTGTGTGTGTGTGTGTGTGTGTGTGTGTGTGTGGTGTGTGTGTGTGTGTGTGTGGTCTGTGTGTTCGTACTACTCCTGAGGGAACAGAAATCATCAAAAGAACAATTCCATTTCAATTTTCAGAGTGTAGATACACTGTAGGCAACAACACTCCCCACACACCCACACAATATATGAAATAGATAATGAGGATAAATATTCAGTGTTAATTACAGTAATGAATTATCCCAGGTAACAAAATCCACGGGGGTAACAAACCGTGTTTACATATCACAGAACATAATTTGTGGTCTGCTAATTACAGGTTATGTTATAGCCAGCAGTTTACCTGACTCTGTGGGGGGAGGGGGGTGTGGGAGGGGAGTGGGCAATGGGGGGGAGGGGTAGTGGCTAGGGGGTGGGATGGGGGGTGGGCGAGGCGGTGTAGTGGGCTATGGGGGGTAGTGGGGTAAAGGGGTAAATTGCTATTGGGGGGGGGTAGTGGCGAAGGGGGGTGGTGGCTATGGGGGGGGGGACTAGGTGCTAGGGGGAATGTGGCTATGGGGGGGACTAGTGGGTGAGGGGGGTGGGGAGCGGTAAGCGGCCTTGGGGGGGGGGTGGCTATGGGAGGGTGGGTGTTAGTGGCTAAGGGGGAAGTGGCTATTGGCAGGGGGGGGGGGGGGGAGGTGGGGAAGGGGTGTGGCTAAGTTGGGGTGGGCAGGCAGAGTTGGGGGGAGAGTAGCTATTGGATGGGGGCTGGGGAGTTTAGGCGCAGGGAAGTGGCTAGTAGCAGTGGGTAATAAGTGACTAGTAGCTGCGGAAGGGGGTGAGGAAGGGGCTAGTTGGAGGGGGGGGAAGTGGCTAGTGCAGAGGGGGGGGAGAGTTGGCTAGTGGGGGAAGAGGGTTGGTAGTAGGGGGGTAGTAGTAGTGGAGAGGTAAAGTGGCTATTGGAGGGAAGTAGCTAGTAGGAGAGGGCGGACATCATCACAATCGGTGTCTAGCTAGTTCGAAAGATAACCTAATAATTATCTCGGCGTCAGTAGCTTTCCGATCTTATTCCCACTCTGTCTATCAGTCTATCTATCTGTCTCTACATCTCTGTCTCTGTCTCTGTCTGTCACCCTCCCTCCCTCCCTCCCTTCCCCTCTCCTCACCCTCTCTCTCTAAAAAAAGATACACATCAGGTGTGCGTCCACCTGCGTTCACCTGACTTTTGAAAGTAATTGTTTCAGTGCCGCGGGTCTGTTATCTGGCGGTTCGTTAGAGAAGTCGGTTCAGCGGATTCGATAGCGGGGCGGTTCAATGGGCGCGCGGTTCGTTTAGAGAAAAAGGTGTCTCATTGGTCTAGCACGATGCCAGGGAACCCCTCCCCCACCCCTACCCCACCCCTCCTCCGACGTGAAAGGGGGAGGGGAAGGGGAGGGGAGGACCTCTACCCCCCCCCTCCTCCGACCCCCCTCTACCCTCACCCCCTCCTCCGACGTGAAAGAGGGGGGAGGGGAGGGGGGGGGAGGGACCTCTACCCTCACCCCCCTCCTCCGACGTGAAAGAGGGGGGAGGGGAAGGGGGAGGGGGAGGTCTACCCTCACCCCCTCCTCCGACGTGAAAGAGGGGAGGAGGGGAGGGGGAGGGAGGTGTCCGTGAGCCACAAATGTCGATAGTTTCGTAACAAATGCTAGAAAGGTCGAATTTAGCCTTTAGCGCGCCTACGGACAAACTCGTATGAACGTGCAGCTTATGCACTTGTACGTTACGCGCGTTACATATCAAATACGATCACACACACACACGACACTCACACACACATTCTCACACACACAAACACACACACACACACACACACAGAGGAAGCGAGATAGAAAAAGTAAGAAAAGAGAGAAAGAGAAAGAGAAAGACAAAGGGAAAGAAATAGAGATAAAGAAAGGACGAAAATAAAACCACTTCATACCCTATCTTAAAGAACATCAAGATAAGATAATTCTTGTGAAAAAAGGAGAATAGAATTTTTCATGAACTGAACATAGAAACCCGAATTCCAAATACATAAAAATGCTAGAGATAGAGCAGCCAGGTAAACTTCAGAACATCCCAACAACAGAGCTTGTATACAATAAATTTAACCCCCTCTCAAAGAGAAGCACAGAGAGAGAGAGAGAGAGGGAGAGGGAGCGAGGGACAAGGGAAGAGAGAGAGAGAGGAGAGAAGAGAGGAGAGAGAGAGAGAGAGAGAGAGAGAGAGAGAGAGAGAGAGAGAGAGAGAAGAGAGAGGAGAGAGAGAGAGAGAGAGAGAGAGAGAGAGAGAGAGAGAGAGAGAGAGGAGAGAGAGAGGAGAGAGAGAGAGAGAGAGAGAGAGAGAGAGAGAGATGAGAGAGAGAGAGAGGGGGGGGATGCGAGGGAAAGGTAGAGGGAAGAGAGAGAGAGAGTAGACAGGCAGTCAGCAGACAAGCAAAAAGACTAAGAGAATGAAAGTAGGCAGAAATATAGATAGTTACATACATATAGAGAGAAAGGGAAAGAGATGATAAAACCCACACACAAAGCAAAAAACAAAAACGGGGAGACAAAAAAAAAAAAAAAAAAAAAAAAAAAAGCGAGAGAAGGAAACAGACCCAACCTTTGGGGAAAAAAAGCGACCAACCTGTTAAAAGCGAGAACAGAGAAAAGAGAGAGTCAATATATACAAAAAACAGACCAATAGATAAATAACCAAGAAACAAATAGAAAAGGAGACAAAAGACACAGGATAGCAGCAAACTGTCGAGAAACAGACGAAAGACACACACTAACTGCAAACTACCGAAAAGGAGACGAAAGACGCACGCTAACTGCAAACTACCGAAAATGAGATTTAAAAAAAACACACGCTAACTGCAAACTGCCGAAAAGGAGACGAAAGACACACGCTAACTGCAAACTACCGAAAAGGAGATAAAAAAAAAAAAAAAACACACACACACGCTAACTACAAACTACTGAAACAGACGAAAGACACACGCTAACTTTAAATTACCCATGTAAAAACACGCTAACTGCAAACTACCGAAAAGGAGACGAAAGACGCACGCTAACTGCAAACTGCCGACAGCTACGGGGAATCTGATAACAAAATTACAGATTAAACCCTCGGCAAGCGAACAGATGGGCCCGTCACGGATAACGGATTAAGTGACGCCGAAAGAAGGCGAGAAATGATGATTGGGAATGAAAGGATTCTAATCTGGAGATGTCCGTGCTGGAGGAGTCCCTTTTGCGCGTGTGCTTTGGGGTGCTTTTGTGTGCCGGTCAAATACATGTATTGTGAAGATGTTCATTCTCATTCATACCTTTTCTACATTTGTCTACATGAATATGGTTCAACTATTTACTGTCTATCTATCTATCTATATATATATATCTACCTACCTACCTATCCATCTATATATATTCATACCTACCTATCTATCTATATATCTACCTGCCTATCTATTTATCTATCTATATATCTATCTATCTATATATAATTACGTATATGTGTGTGAGTGTGTCTCTGGGTTTATATATATGTATGCATTTATGTATATATCTGTTTGTATCTCCATATCTATCTATCTATTCATATTCTTACCAACGTATCTGTTTATACATAGAT
>NW_020870023.1:1027442-1031012 GCF_003789085.1 Penaeus vannamei
CATACATACACATGTGGTGTGTGTGTGGTGTGTGTGTGTTGTGTGTGTGTGTGTGAGAGAGAGAGAGAGAGAGACAGAGAGAGAGAGAGAGAGAGAGAGAGAGAGAGAGAGAGAGAGAGAGAGAGAGCGAGAGAGAGAGAGAGAGAGAGAGAGAGAGAGAGAGAGAGAGAGAGAGAGAGAGAGACGCGGAAGAAGAGAGAGAGAGAGAGAGAGCAGAGAGAGAGAGCGAGATAAATGAAAAGAGAGAAAAAAAGCAAATAAAGTGATCTAAAAAAAAAAAAAAACAAAAAAAAAAAAACAGAAATAACCTTTCATCACGGATATGCTAAGATTTTGATGGAATTACCTACTTGTGGATTTTTGGCTCCTGTGTCAACTCATTAACCCTCGGCTTTGGCTCCGAAAGTAAATCGGTTTCGAGGTCAAACACGGGGGCGGTGTGTCGTCGGCCGCCCCTCTGAGGACGACCTCGACGTCTTGGGGTATTGAGACGAAAAGGGAAGATGTAGGGCGTAAGCGGGCCCCGGGGGAGGAGAGGAGAGAGAGAGGGGAAAAAAAAAGGGCGTAAGGAAGGTAGGAGGCTAGAGTAGGTGGGGAATCCTGAGAGGTGGAGAACGAAAAGGAATAGGGGTGATGGGAGGAGGAGTTGGATGGACGAAAAGGAAGGGTAGGAGGGTAGGTGGGAGAGCGAGAGGGAGAGCGAGAAGAAAATGGAGGGTAGGGGTGAGCGGAGAGAAAGAGGAGAGAGGGAGAGGGAGGAGGGGATGAGACNGGGGGGGGGTGCTGGATTCCTACCTCTGGGCACGCTCATGGGATCCAACGAGGCTATTTTATCCTTCTTAATACTTATTCTGGTTCTCTTATCTCTGCTTTTCTCACCCTTTCTTTCTTTTGTTTCTTTCCCTCTTTTTTTCTGTAGCAGTGGCAGTGGCATCACCTTCTCCTCCTCCTTCACTTCATCTTCACACTCGCGTTTCGGTGTCTGTATCAATCACTTTCGTCTACTGTTATCTATTATGTAAGCTCCTGTCCCTCAAAACCCCCTTTGTCCTAGAACTAAAAAATAATTCGGGAAAAAATAATAAATAAATAAATAAATAAATAGATAGATAGATAGATAGATAGATAGATAGATAGATAGATAGATAGATAGATAGATAGATAGATAGATAGATAGATAGATAGATAGATAGATAGATAAATAAATAAATAAATAAATAAACAAATAAATAAATAAAAGTAAGATAAAAATAGAACAGCCGGAGATTTTTCCCTCGACTCGCTACTATAATCAGGATGGGAAACGACCTCACTCTTACCCACTAACTCATTCAGTTACATAACTAAACTGAATGAGTGAGTGTGTAGTAAGGTAAGGGGTGTGAGTGGGAGGTGCAGGGAGGAAGGAGTGTAGGGAGAAGAAAAAAGAAAGGAAGAAAGAGAAACATAGAGAGAGAGAGAATGAGAGAGGGAGAGAGAGGGAGAGAGGGAGGGAGGGAGAGAGAGAGAGAGAGAGAGAGAGAGAGAGAGAGAAAGAGAGAGAGAGAGAGAGAGAGAGAGAGAGAGAGAGAGAGAGAAAGAGAGAGAGAGAGAGAGAGAGAGAGAGAGAGAGAGAGAGACAGACAGACAGACACACAGACAGACAGGCAAAAAACGTCCTTGCAACACAGGGCGCTTGGACTCAATGAACTCAATGAACAACTAGACAAAGACAACTAAAAAAACAGACAATTACAACTAGAAAATAAAATAAAGACAAAAGCGACAACCACAAAAAGACAAACATAAGGAAAACAAAGACAACAACGAAAACAAGCAACACAAGGACAAAAAAAAAATACCCAAAAAAACAAAAGTAATACCTCCAAGAACGAATAACAACTGAAAACAAAAACAACAACAAAACAGGAAAACCATCAAAAATAGACCTACAACAAAAACTTCAAACCGACGCCCACAACCACCGAAGCCAAAGACAACAACCACAACAAACAGAGACGTTTCCAAGAGCGTCCAATTACGCGAATTTACGCACCGAATAACGCACCTCTGCCGGGCGGGAAGGACGGCCGTCGCCCACGTGGATCCGTTGAGCGGGGCGCCCTCCCCCTCCCTCCTCTTTGTCTTCTTCTTCTTCTTCTTCCACCTCCTCTTCCTCTTCCTCCTTGCATTATTTTTTCTTTAGTTTATTCGTCTTCTTTTTCTCTTTTCTTCTTTTTCTCTTTTCTTCTTTCTGCTTTTTTTCTTCTGCGTCATCTTTCATTCTCCTCCGTCCTCCTTCCTTCCTAATCGTCCTCCTGCATTTTCTCTTCCTGTCCTTATTCCTCCTATTGTATACCACCCCCTGCGCTTCCTCTCAATTCTGCTTCCTCTTCCTCTTCTTGCTTCCCCCTGCCCTTCCCCCCCCCCCCCTCGTCGGCACCTGCCCGCGACGTCTCCCCCGCCACCTGCAGGGCATTTGTCGCGTCGCCGCCGCTGAATGCCAATGTTCGATGGCGCTTTCCGCGCGTCGCTCGGCGCTGCCCGGGGTTGCGGCGCACGTATTGCCGCCATGTATGCATGTGGCAGTTCTGTAAGCGGTTTACATGTGAGCGATCCCTCGCGACGCGGCTTCCGTGCGGGAGGTGATCTGCCTGCCTGCTGCCTCCTCATGCCTGCCTGTTGCCCTTCTGCTTCCAGCTTGCTCGCGTCCTGGTACCCGATTGCTGCCTGCCTTAACGTAGTTTTCCCCCAGCCTGCCTACTGCCCGCTTGCTGCCTTCTTCCTACCTGTGTTGCCTCCCGGACGGCAGTTTCCCTCATACATGTCTGCTGCCGGCTTGTTGTCTTCCTACTGTCTGACTATCACCTGCTCGGTGCCTGCCTGCTGTCGTCCTGCATCCAGCCTGCTTGCCTGACTCGCCAAGAAGCCTCTCTGGCGTGCACTGAATTACTAATCAATCTGACCGCCCATAAGGACGCGAAATGACAGCTGTAAACACGACAGCGACAACCACACCCGGCACTTTTTTCCCTCGGAGCATCTCCTGCACCAAAATTAAACCAAACACCGACATAAACCAGGAAAAACCATCGACGGGGTGGCGAGCAGAAAGGCAACAATCGCGCTGCAATAAGACAGAGTGCAGCGCTGTCGACTCAGACCTTTAGGCGAGTGCAGTCAGTCAATACGAGCGTGGAAATGGATTCTGTGCCAAGAGCCACTCGGTTTAATTTTTCAACGCGGTGAGAGGGTTAATGTGCCGAACGCTGAATCTGTGGACGTGTGCACCGGCATATGCTAACCGGCTTATGGAGGCATCTCATGCTGCATCCCTCCGGCCTCTCGTGCGCCTCTCGTGCGCCCTTCTTTCTGCCCGCTCTGCCGGCCTCTCTCTCTCTCCGAATTCATCTCTGTCCCTGCCCCTCTCTCTCCCTGTCTCTCTCTGTCCCTGTCTCTCTCGGTCTCTGACTCTCTCGGTCTCGGTCTCTCTCGGTCTCTCTCGGTCTCGGTCTCTCTCAGTCTCGGTCTCTCTCGGTCTCGGTCTCGGTCTCGGTCTCTCTCGGTCTCGGTCTCTCTCTCTCTCTCTCT
>NW_020870023.1:1031079-1033579 GCF_003789085.1 Penaeus vannamei
GGTAACGGCGCGGGACGTGTGTGATGCGGTGGGTGGTGGTGGGGAAGTGATGGTATCGATGAAGTGTTGATGATGATGATTGATGATGATATGATGAATGTGGTGGTGGTGGTGATGAGATGATGATGATGATGATGAATGGTGGTGATGATGGATGATGATGAATGATGAATGATGATAAAATGTCTATGATGATGATGGTTATGATGATAATGATGGATGTGGTGAAGATGATGATGATGAGATGATAATGATGATGATGATGATGAATGATGATAATGATAACTAATGATGATGATGAATGATGATGATAATGATAATGATGAGATATGACCGACGACGACATGGTGGTATTTGACGAGTGGTGGAGACAATGATGATTACATGATGACAAAGGAACATAGCGATAAAGTTGACGGAATCGAAGACGACGATAGCGAAGGCGGTGATGACGAAGGTGATGCCATACTCCAAAAAATACCGACGCTGGCGAGGAGGACCCTGAAAGGCGGCCGAAGACTGCGACCTGCAAGGCAACCCATGCCAATTCGACCCGGCAGAAAATAACCGACGTCGGCGCATCAGACGCCAATTCGAATAAAATGACCTCGAGTCGTTATCCGTAATTGCAAGCTCCCCCCTCCCCCCTCCCCTCCCCACGTGCGTCCGCCTTCTCGCTCTCTCCACCGGCCCTCCTCGCCGGGCTTTCACTCTCTCCTCCCCCTCTGCTTCTCTCTAACTCCTATTCTCCCTGCTTTTCTCTCCATTTTCCCATCCCTTTTCTTTCTTCTTCTTTCTGTCTTTCATTCTCTCTTCCCCTTTCCCCTCCCCATCTCGCCCCCCCCCCATCTCCATCTCTCCCTCTCCCTCTCCCTCTCCTCTCCCTCTCCCTCTCCCTCTCCTCTTCCTCTCTCTCTCTTCTCTCTCCTTCATCTCTCTCTCTCTCTCTCTCTCTCTCTCTCTCCAACGGCAAATTACCCTCCATTAAGCGTTGAGCATTATTTCTCTCTTGTCATATTCTATCATATCTCTATCTCCATCTTTTTTCTCCTTCTCCCTTCCCTTGATTCCTTCCTTCATTCATTCATTCCTTCTTTCATTCATTCCTCCTTCCTTTATTCTTTTTTTTCTCCCTTCTTCCCTCCCCCTTTCCCTTTTTTCCATTATTCTCTTTCTATACTTATAATTATATTTTTCTGAAAGCATTGATCCATCTTTGTCTATGTCCACCTCTCCATTTTCCTCTTTCACTTATCCTTCCCTTTTCCATTCACTGCTTTTCCTTTCCCTTCTGCTCTTATTCTTCTCTCTCCCTTTCTCTCTTTTTTAATCTCCCTTTCCAATCTCTTCTCTCCTTCTTCTCTATCTCTTCTCTCCTTCTGTCTTTATCTCTTCTCTCCTTCTGTCCTATTCTTTCTCTCCTTTTGTCTTGTCTCTCCCAGTCTTTTTCTCCTACCCTCGTCTCTCCATTCTTTTCCCTCTTTCCTCATTTCTTTGCCTCTTCTTCCCTTCCTCCCCTCCCTTTCCCCATTTTCTCTTTTTTTTTTTCCCCGCGCTCTATTTCCTTACTTCCTTTTCCCCTTTCCTCTCTTTTTCCCTCTTCCCCTTTTTCCTGTTTTCTGAACTCCCCTTTTCCTCTCATTTTCCCCTTCCCCCTTTTCCATCTTCTTCTCTTTCCTCTTCCCATCTTTTTCCTTCCTCCTTCCCCCTTTTTCCCATGTTTTTCCTTCCCCCTTTGTCTCATCTTTCTCATTCCCCCTTTTTCCCATCCTTTTCCTTCCTCCTTCCCCCTTTTTCTCATCTTTTTCTTTCCCCCTTCTCCCCCTCTTTTTCCACTTCCCCTCCCCACTCTCCCCTCTTTTTCCCCCTCCCCCTTTTCCCCTCTCCCCCCGCCCATCCGAGTTAACAACCACTCTCGCAATTAGGCGCCAAAACCCGCCGTCCCTCATCATGAACATCAACCCTTTGGCTTCAAACGTTTTATATTTTCCCCATTTTTCTCGCCCATCATGTAACAAAATTAACGCTCTTTTAAGCCAACCAAAAAAGGAAAAAAAAAAGTCCACTAACCTTCACACGCACACGCGCGCACACACACACACACACACACACACACACACACACACACACACACACACACACACACACACACACACACACACACACACACACACACACACACACAAAAAAAAAAAAAAAAAAAAAAAAAAAAAAACGCACACACACATATATCATATATACATACCAGTACACACAACATACAACATACATCATACATCCACACCCGGGAATAAAGCGAGGACTAAAAGCACACCTCAAAATCGTCCGCATAAGAACCCCCCGTTAACGATCCCGTTCGAGCTGGCCATTAAGCCGAAAATCTCTCCGGCCGCGCCTCTCCCCGCCCTTCTCCCTTCCCCCTTTCCCTCCCTTTCTTCCCTTACGCCCTCATTTTTTTCTTTCTTTTTATCTCCCCTTTCTGTCGCTGTATCGCACGCGT
>NW_020870024.1:0-5000 GCF_003789085.1 Penaeus vannamei
GAGAGAAGGAGAGAAACAGAAGAGATGAGAGAGAGACGGAGAGAGAAGAGGAGAGAGGGGAGAGAAGAGAGAGGAGAGAGAGAGAGAGAGGAGACCGCGAGAGAGAGAGGAGAAGGGGCAGAAGAGACAGAGACAGAGAGAGAGAGAGAGAGAGAGAGAGAGACAGAGACAGAGGAAGAGAGAGGGAAAAAAACAAAGGACACACCAAAACCCAAAAGAGAAAGGACGGCACCCACCTCCAGCATGCATTCTCAGACCTGACATAAGGCACGTGATCGGCATGGAAAATCGCGGAGAAATTCCCTTTGGTATTTCATTTCTTATCGGAATTTCTGTTCTCGTTTCCCCACGCGCGCCGGAATAAATAAAGCTGCGTCTCTTTCTACGGCAAGACATACTTGGGTTCCCGCTGAGATGCGTGTGCTATGCTTTCCGAGAAAACAGTTTGCGCCATAAAAATAATTCGCATGATCCCGGTTCCCGTTTTCTGTTCATCGAGAAGTAAACATTTCAACAAAATCGGAAGAAAACGGGTCCTTTTCGCAAAGCCGCAAAGAGGAAATAAAAAAGAGAAGAAAAAAGAGAAAGGCGAAGGAGATGAATAATAATAATGAATATTTAAAGTCAAAGAGGAATGTATTCTCCCATATTCTGACAGACAATAATCTGGAGGCTTTATCTGTCAGTGATGGTTATATACCTGACAGCACTTGAGTTTATGGAAGAAGGAAGTATGGGTAGACACATATAGAAGCGTAAATAGACACATAAACACCGATAATGATAGTAACGTTCAGATAATGATAAAGTATAAAATGATGAAATGATGATAATTAATACCCCTGATAATCATAATAATGATTATAATAACAATAATTACAATGGTGATCATAACAATAATAGTAAAAATATAACAGTAATGATAATAGTACTAATGATGATAATGACGATAACAATACTAATCAAATGATAAATTGATAAAAATGATAAGGATAACGATGATAATGAAGATGATGATAATGTAATCAACATTGATATTGATAGTGATAACAATGATATTGATCATGGTAATGATAATGATAATAATAATGATAACAATAACAGTGAATACGATAACAGTAATAATGATAATGATAATAATGATGATAATGGTAATAGTAATGATAATGACAATAGGGATAGTAATACAACAACAACAACAACTACTACTAAAAATGATAATCATTATCATCATTATTATTATCATAATTTTCATTTTTGTTATACAAATGATAACAATAAAAAAATATAAACAAGAAAATAAAATAATAATAATAATAATAATAATAATAATAATAATAATAATAATAATAATAATAATTAATAATAATTAATAATAATAATATATAATAAGATAAAATAGAAAATATAGATTAATGATAAAAGTAATGTTAAATATTAGTAGTTAGTAATAATGATCATAAAAGATATAAAGTAGCAATAATCTTGATAAAAATTAATAAAATTATGGCAATGATTATTCTAATGAAATTGATAATAATAATGATTGCAATAATGAAATTGATAATGATAATGATAACAATAATAATGGTAATAATAATAGTAATAATACTAATGAGAACTAATGATTATGAATAATGATAAGATAGATAGTAATAGTAATAATAATGATAGTGAATAGTATAATGAGAGAGATAGGAGAGAGAGAAGAGAGAGAGAGAGAGAAGAGAGAGAGAGAGAGAGAGAGAGAGAGAGAGAGAGAGAGAGAGAGAGAGAGAGAGAGAAGAGAGAGAGAGAGAGAGAGAGAGAGAGAGAGAGAGAGAGAGAGAGAGAAGAGAGAGAGAGAGAGAGAGAGAGAGAAGAGAGAGAGAGAGAGAGAGAGAGAGAGAGAGGAGAGAGAGAGAGAGAGAGAGAGAGAGAGAGAGAGAGAGAAGAGAGATAGAATAGATAGATAGATAGATATATATAGAAATAATAATAATAATGATAGCGATGAGAGAAATATATATTTATAGAGAGAGAGAGAGAGAGAGAGAGAGGAAGAGAAACAGGAAGAAAGGGGAGTGGTATCGAGCATCTCCCAGCGAGTCACGCCCACCCATCGTGTCCCTTTTGCATGTGTGAATGCGAGGAATTCTGTGTTTTTTTCTTGTGTTCTCTTTTTCTCTGTCTGTCTGTTTGTCTGTCTCTTGCTTTGTGTCTCTGTTTGTTCTCTTTGTGTTTTTATCTCTGTTGTCTGTCTCTGTCTGTCTGTCTCTCTCTCTCTCTCTGGCTGTCTCTGTCTCTCTCTTCTCTCTCTCTCTGTCTGTCTCTTTCTCTCTTTCTCTCTTCTCCCCCCCTCCCTCCCCCCCCTCTCTCTCTCTCTCTCTCTCTCTCTCTCTCTCTCTCTCTCTCTCTCTCTCTCTCTCTCTCTCTCTCTCTCTCTCTCTCTCTCTCTCTCTCTCTCTCTCTATTTCCTGTCCGTCTGATTCGTGAGGTATTTTAAAGCTCGTGACAATTTTTTTCATGGAAGGAAAAGGGGAACGATGATGTGTGGAGGAATTTGTGTTTGTTTTTTTTTTCTTTTTCTTTTTTATGTGCTGGATTTCGATCAACTTTTCTAATGTTATCGTTTTCTCTTTTTCTTTATTGACTCTTATGTTTTTTGTTTTTTATTTTTTACTCTTGTACTTTTTGTATTTTATCGTTTTTTTCTCATATTTGTTTATGGTTAATTGAGGTTTTTATCTGCTAGAATTATATATCTTACTTGTTTTATGAGAGATTTGAAGTTTGAGAACATATAGTACTGAAAAAGAAGATGAAAAAGAGAAAGACTATTAAAATGTAAAGGAGGGATTCGATAATAAATTGCACGCACACATATACACGCATACATAAAGTATACATGCATACACACACACACACACACATATTATATATATATATATATATATATATATATATATATATATATATATATATATATATATATATATATATATATATATATATATATATATATATATATATATATGAAGATAAGCGTGCATAAACACATACAGGTGCTTATATCCTCGGCTTATTTATTCATGAACTGACTTGCTACCTTTAGACTATCAGCCTTTTTCCATCAGGGCTTTCTGCCAACTGCCTGCGTCTGATTCAGCGCCAATTCAAATGAACCCAAACAAACAGTCGTGCAAGTTGTCTGATCCCTCACGCCGTGCAACATTTACAGGTGGCAACCGTTAGCAAGACCGTCAGGTATTTTTATATGCATCGTAAAGTTTCGTTTCTCTTACAGTAGTTTATATTGAGTTGATTTATGGCTGTCAGCTGAGACTTATTGTATATTCTGTAATTCACTCATTAAGGATTTAACTGCCTGATGTTTAAAGTGGGCCAAGTGTCCCTACCGCGAGATGGATTTAGGATTAGGGAAACAAAAACCCGATATCCTTGTAGCCTGTGCTATAATCCTCAGTCGCGTTCTCCTCCCGTGGTTTATGTCTACGATGCTTATATGCGTCTGTGCAGGGAGTTTAATGGCAGGGAAGTGGGGGGAGGAGGGAGAGGTAAGGAGGAGGTAAGGAGGATGTCTGGTCTTATCAAAATTGCCCTTAAGAGTCGAAATCAAGTAAAGAAAATTGCTTTTTTAGTTAATTTAGTGTCCATTTTTGAACAACTAAGCCGAGGAAGTGGTGTGTGTGGGGGGGGGGAGGGGGGAGGAGGAGTTAAGGAAGAGGTAAGGAGGATGTGTCTTCATATCAAAATTGCCCTTAAGAGTCGAAATCAAGTAAAGAAAATTGCTCTTTTAGTTAATGGAGTGTCCCTTTTCGAACAACTAAGCCCCTCCCTCCAGCATGTCTGGGTACAGCATTGTCTCTATGAATGTGAAAACCTACTTTACGGGTTCTGTACCAAACTGATTTATTGCTAACTGAAGAAGTAGTTTCATTTGAGACGTTGAGGTAAATGGTGTTACTGTTTTGATGTGGTAGATAATTTATTCTCATTAAAAAACAAAAACACTAGAGACATATCTAAAGGTTTGTGAGAATACTTTTGATTTGTGTATTGCTGTATTCATTCTAAATGTCAGTGTGATCAATAAGGTAATGATTTTATCCTATAAGATGCTTGCTTTGGAGTGATTTCTTTCATTCTTCAAATCCAGTAACTTTCTTGTAATCAAATATATCAGATTTTGCAGGTAAATAAGAATAACTCTACGGACTACTTCCGCCACATTCTAAGGTGAGTAGATAAATTACTGTGATTGTTCTTTTCTTTAAAATGATATATTATAGATCGTAATAATGTTATGATCTAGATTTACACTGTAATACTATTATATAATGCTTTGACCATGTATCAAATGTACCACAGCTTGCCCACGCCTGTGCATTTAGCCAGGGTGGTAAATAAAGGACTAAACTAAACTAAACTAAACCTTTGCAAAGTTGATCTTGACCTCAACTCTGAAAGTAAATCAAATATTTCTTAAAAAAGCAAACCTGGTCAGGAAGTTCTAAGCTAGTTCGCCTCCCCGACAGAGAGTAAATAACCTTTAATAAAATGAATATAAACATGGAAGAGAATTGATATGTCGTCAATAATTCAATTTCTAGCAAAAGTTCCTCGTGATGATAATAATGATGATATAAAAAATATTGCTCTCTTTCAAGTAAAATTTGGATATGATAACGAGAAGCCGTATTTACACCTTCATTTATTCAATTTTGTTTTACCTTTTTGTCTTTTTAATTATTCATGTAATTAATTAATTTGTTTGTTCATCCAATAATGATGATAATTGTGGTAATATTGTTATAGATAGTGATAATAATGATAATAATAATGATAGGAATTTTAAATGTATTGATGAGGATAATAACAATAGTGGTAGTAATGATGAAAATAATAATGATGATAATACTAATAAAGTGATGGTAAAAATAATGATAATGACAATAATAATGATAATAATAATGATAATGATAGTAATAAAGTTGATA
>NW_020870024.1:10000-15000 GCF_003789085.1 Penaeus vannamei
CTGAAATGCAAACTGGAAATAAACATTCATTTAAGCTTCTCAACTGTGAGAAAAACATTGTGACATCGCATCAGTGTTGCTCAGCGTCGAGTGCTCACCGACACCGCGAGGCGAAGGCCCCGCGCTCGCCCTCGACCCTTCCTCCTCGCCGCTTTCATCTCCCGCCCGGCCAGCCTCCTTTCCCCTGCCGCTCGACCTCCTCCCGCGCCGCCTCCTCCCCTGCCGCTCGACCTCCTCCCGCCGCCTCCTCTCCACCTCCGCCTCGACCTCCTCCCCGCCGCCTCCTCTCCACCTCCCGCTCGAGCCTCCTCCTTTCCTTCCTCGCCGCGCTCGATCCTCCTCCTCCTCCACCTCCGCCTCCTTTCCACCTCCCGCTCGACCTCTCCTCCCCACTTCCTTTCCACCTCCGCTCGACCTCCTCCTCCGCCTCGTCCATCTTACCCTCATTTGACACTGCCTCCTAGTCTCCGCCCCCCCTTTCCCCCTTCGCCAGGTAGCCTCCACCTCTCCTTCCACCTCGAACTCCACTTTCACTCCACCAAGCGCCTCTCTCTCCCCCTCCAGCGCCCCTCCCCGACCGCCCCATCTCTCCACTCCAGCCGCCCTTCGCACTCCACTTCGACCGGCTCCACACCTTGGCCATTTTGGTCGGCTGATTACCTCGGCTGATTATTTTGATCTCGCCGAGTGTGTTTTCCGAAGCCGTCCCCGAGGAGCCTCTTTAATCACTTAGTTAAGCACGGATCTGTTTTTCCTTAAATCTCGATTCGATTAATTTCTAATAAAGTGCTAGACGGATGAGAGGTAATGAGCGCCCTCGAACTAACGGAGCCTCGTGGGAGTGTTTATGAAATCGGGGTGTGCTGTATCAGGTACAAATTAGCATCCTCTGCCTTTCATCGCAGCCAAGGGGCTTTTCTGTATGAACAATTTTTTTACTAGATTTTTTTCTCTCTCTCTGTCCCCTCTCCCTCTTCTCTCTCTCTGTCTCTCTGTCTCCTGTCTGTCTCTGTCTGTCTCTCTCTCTCTCCCTCCCTCTCTGTCTGTCTCTGTCTCTCTCTCTCTCTCTGTCTCCGTCTGTCTCTGTCTGTCTGCCTCTCTCTATATATATATATATATATAACATATATATATATATATAGTATTTATAATATATATAATATATATATATATATAAATATATTTAACATATATATAACCTATATAATTATAATGTATATATATTTACATATATATACAATATATATATTAATATATAATATATATATATATTACATATAATACATATATAGAATATATATGTGTGTGTGTGTGTAGGTGTGTGTGGTGGTGTATGTGTGTTGTGTGCGTGTGTGTGTGTTATGTGAGAGATCAGAGAGAGAGAGGAGACGAGAATATANAAGAATATTGTTAAGATTTTTATCTATATGGCGTAAATATTCATCTGTCTATCTATGCATTTCTTATGTTCATATATTTATCTATTAACTATTATTTACCTATTCTTATATTCTACCTAAGAATATCTTAGTAGCACACACAACACACACACACACACACACAACACCCCCACACACACACACACCACACACACACACACACCACACCACATAAAACCCCAAACACATCACACACCCAACACACACACACATACATCACACAACACAAACACACACAACCACACAAACCACACTTCTATATTTTTATATATATATATATATATATTATATATATTACATAATAACATAATTATATATATATATTTATTATAATACATATAATATATATCATATATTATATATATATATATATATTATATATATTATATATATTATATATATATATATATATTATATATATTACACCGACACCCACACACACCACCAACACCACCAACCAACACACAACCAAACAACCAACACATATATATATATAATAATATATATTATATTATATATATATATATATATATATATATAATTATATGTATGTATATATATACTTATATATAAATATATATATATCATATATATTAGTAATATGTATGTATATATATATATATAATTATATATATATATATAATATATATATATAATATACATATATATATATATATATTATATATATCTATATAGATATATATATATATCATTATAGTATAGATATAGACTCTATAACTATATAATATACACTTATATATTAAATTCACTATATATATATATATAATATATAGTCCATCCATTTACTATTTATAACTATACGATAAGCTTATTTTAATATCATGGTATACGATATATATATCATAGTCTAAACTACCTCTACAACAGTACATTCGATATATATATATTATTATATATATTATATATATATCCTAATCTATACTTATATATCTATATATATATACTAATAATATATATACACTATATATACTTATAATATATATATATATATTTATATATATATTTATTTATATTTATTATTATTATATATATTAATATATACATATACATATATATATATATATATATTAATATATTATATAATATATATATATATATATTATATATACATATACTATAATCTATATATATATAATATATATATATTTATATAGTTTATATATTTGTGTTGCGCGCGCGGCGCGCGTAGTGTGTGTATGTGTCGTGTGTTTAGGGTGTGCTGATGTACTGTGTGTGTGTTCTTCGTTCATCCAGTATTCATTTCGTTTCTATCGGCTTCCATTCTGGCTCCCTCTCGCTCCGTCCCATCGGCGATGGGCTCCCTCGCCGAGTATCAATTTAATCGCCTATAAATTACGGCGTCTTTCGCATTTCCTTCCTTTTGTGGCCAATGTGCCTGTGGGGGGGGGGGGGGGGGGGGACGTTCGATCAATAAGTAATTGCTCATGTTATTAGTATCGTTCTCTGATTTCTTTGTAAATTTCTTGTTGGTAGCATTATTTATTTTCTGAATCATTGCTATTTTTTCATTTTCGTCATCATCAACCATCATTATCTCATCATCATCATCATTATCTCAGCAGCAGCACCATTATCTCATCATCAAACACCAATCATTTCATTAATTATCCATCCTCTTCCTCCTCCTCCTTCCTCCTCCTCCTCATCATTTCATTCATCATCATCATCATCATCTCATCCATCAACACCATCATCACCGATCATTCTTAATCATCAATCACCATCATCACCAATATCATTATCCGTATCATTCCATTGTTATAGCCTAAACAGAAGTAGTTACGTTACTGGTTATTGGAGTTCACAGAAGATTACGAAAAGTTACTTGAGGCTTCTAGAAAGGAATATGTGTTACCTTATCATTATTATTATCATTATTTATTACATTATTATTATCATTTACTATTATTCATCATCATATTATCATTTATTATTACTTATATATTATTATCATTATATTATTACTATATTATTCATTATTATTATATTATTATTTTATTATTATTATCATTATCGTCTTATCATTATTACTAATATAATTATTATCATTATTATTACTTTTATTATTAATAGTATTATTATTATTATTATCATTATTTTTCTATATATATTATTTTATTTTTTATTCATTATTATCATTATCATTATTCATATATTATCCTCATCCTCATCATCATTATTAATTCATGTTTTTATTTTATTTTTCTTGGGCCGTATCTTAGAGAGAAAAACAGATTCATTCATTGTGGGAAAAAATACTGTTTGGAATTATATTTCGTAATAATTAATACACAACAACAACAACAACAACAATGATAATAATAATGATAATATGATAAAATAATATAATAATAATTAATAATAATATATAATAACTAATGATAATATAATGATAATGATCATGAATATTAATAATAATAATAATATAATAATAATAATATATAAAATAATAATAATGATATAGTAATAATAATAAATAATAACAATAAATAATAATAATATAATCAATGAATAATTAATAGTAATGGTAAGTATAGCCCAATAACAATAATTAATAATAATGATGAATAATAATAATAATATATAATAACAATAATAATATATATAATAAATAATAATAATAATAATAATAATATAATAATAATAATAATAATAATTAATAATAATAATAATAATGATAATGATAATGTATAATGATTAAATCAATAATAACAAACAACAACAAAAATCAACAACAAAAACACAACAAAATAACAACACAACCAACGAACAACATAATAATAATTAATAATAGTAATAATAATCAATAATAATAATAATAAAATAATCAATTAATAATAATAATAATAATAATAATATAATGATAATAATAATAATGAAAATCAATAATAATAATAACTGATTAATGATAATTAATGATAATAACAAAACAATAAAATGACAATAACAATAATGTTTTTAAAAAACTGTTGCCGCATTATAATTATCTTATAATTAGTATTACCATTACTATCTATTCAAGATCATTACTTATTATCATTATTATTGTTATTATAATCATTATCATGATATTCTTATTCTTATCATTGTTAGTCATAATAGTATATCCAAATTCTCATTATATATTATTTCTCGTTATTATTATTATCATTAATTATTATATACTATCCATTTACTACTAACTACTATTATTATTATTATTTATATTATCATTATTTATTTTCATTTATCATCATCATCATCATCATCATTATCATCATCCATCATCTTCTTCATCATCATCATCATCATCATTTATCATTATTGTTGTTGTTTGTCATTGATCATTATTTCTATTAGTAATAGTAGTAGTTAGAGATGTCATTATTACTTATCAGTTTCTTGGTTAATTACTGATTATTTTTTTATTGACGTTATTACTTATTTTCATGTTATATCCCCCAGTGTGTATTAATATCATCCATCCATTGTTATGCCATCGTATTATCCCATTATTTAATATTATTATGTATGTTGTTA
>NW_020870024.1:24826-32326 GCF_003789085.1 Penaeus vannamei
CCCCCTGAAACACCAAGACAACCCCAACCCACCCAATTAACGAAACCCCAATTAAACGAAAAACCCAATTAACGAAACCCCAATTAACGAAAAAACCCAATTAACGAAACCCCAATTAACGCGAACCCCAATTAACGAACCCGTTGCAATTAACGAAACACCCATTAACGAAAAACGCTTTAACGAAACCAAATAACGAAACCCCAAAATAACGAAAACCCCCAATTAACGCACCCAAATTAACGAAACCCCAAATAACGAAACCCAATAACGAAACCCCAATTAACGAAACCCCAATAACGAACACAATTAACGAAACCCAATTAACGAAAACCCCCAATTAAGAAACCCAATTAACGAAACCCCAATTAACGAACCCCAAATACACGAAACCCAATTAACGAAAAACCCAAATAGAAACCCCAATAACGAAACCCCAATTAACGAAACGAAACCCCAATTAACAAACCCCAAATTAACGAAACCCCATTAAGAAACCCCAATAACGAAACCCATTAACGAAACCCAAAGAACGAAACCGCTAAGTAACGAAACCCAATTAACGCCCCCAAATAACGAACCCAATTAACGGAAACCCCTCAATTAACGAGCAACCCCAATTAACCCGCCCCAAATAACGAACCCCAATTAACGAACCCTCCATCAACGAAACCCAAAATTAACGAAACCCCAAAACGAAAACCCAATAACCGCAAACCGAAACCCCAACCGAAACCCAAATAACGAAACCCCATTAACGAAACCCCAATTAACGAAACCCCAAATAACGAAACCCCAATTAACGAAACCCCAAAACGAAAAACCCCAATTAACGAAACCCAAATTAAAACGAAACCCCAATTACGCCCCCATTAACCGCGCAACCGCCAATTAACGAAACCCAATATAACCCCAAATAACGAAACGCCAATTAAGCGAAAACCTCAACGAAAAACCCCAATTAACGAAAACGCCCAATTAACGAAAACCCGTGCAATTAACGAAAAAAATAACCCCAAATGCAACGAAAACTCCCAAAACGCAAATTTAACGAAAACCCCAATCCCCAAACGAAACCCCAAATCGAAACGAAACCCCAATTAACGGAAACCCCGAAACCGCAATTTAACGAAACCCCATTAAACGCAAACCCAAATTAAACGAAACGCAAATAACGAAAACACCCAATTTAACGAAACCCAAATAACCCCAATTAACGAAACCCCAATTAACGAAACCCCGAAGATAACGAAACCCTCCCAATTAACGAAAAAAACCCCAAATTAACGAAACCCAAACGAAACGAAACCCCCAATCTAACCAAACCCAATTAACGAAACCCCAATTAACGCCAACCCCAATTAACGAAAACTCCAATTAAACGAAACCCAATTAACGAAACCCCAAAACAGAAAACCCCAAACCCCAATTAAACGCAACCCCAATTAACGAAACGCCCAAATAACGAAACTCAATTAACGAAACACCAATTAACGAAACCACCAATTAACGAAACTCCAATTAACGAAACCCGAATTCAACGAACCCCAATTAACGACGCCCAAATAACGAACAACCCCAAATAACGAACCCAATTAACGAAACCCATAATAACGACCCTCAATTAACGAAACCCCATTAACGAAACCCCAATGAAACCCCCAAATAACCGAAACCCCAAATACGAAACCCCAATTAACGAAACCCGCAAATAACGAAACCGCCAAATAAACGAAACCGCCAAATAAACGAAACCCCAATTAACGAAACCCCAAATAACGAACCCCCGCAAAATTAACGACACACCCCAATTACGAAAAAGCCAACTAACCCCAATAACGAAACCCCAAATAACGAAACCCCCAATAACGAAACCCCATTAACCGAACCCCATTAAACGAAACCCCCAATTAACGAAACCCAAATAAACAAAAACATCATATACGAAACCCATAACGCGAAACCCCAATTAACGAACCCCAAAATTAAACGACCCAATTAACGAAACCATTAAGCCGAAACTCAAATAACAAAACTCATTAAAACGAGAAACCCCCAACTAACGAACCCGCGACCCAATTACCGAAAACCCCAATTAACGAAACCCCAATTAACGAAACCCCAAATAACGAACCATCCAATTAACGTAACACCACTAAACGAAACACAATTAACGAAACCATCCAAGTTAACGAACCCCAATACGAAACCCCAAATAACGAAAAACACCCAAATAACCGAAACCCCAATAACGAAACCCAATTAACGAAACCCCATTACGAACCCACCAAAATTATACGAAACCCCAATTAAACGAACCCAATAACGAAACCCACCATAACGAAACCCCAAATAACGAAAACCCCAATTAAACGAAACCAATAACGAAACACCCAAATAACGAAACCCCAAATAACGAAACCCCAATTAACGACAACCCCCCAGAAAAACCCCAATTAACTAAAAACCTCAATTAACGAAAAACCCCAATTAACTAAAAAACCTCAATAACACCCAATTAACTAAAAACCCCAACTTCCCCAAACTACGGCAGCTATAACCCCGTCGGCGCCAGCATTCAGATTGAGTTCGGAGCACGCTTGCCACATCGCGCCGCCATGTTCCTTCTTGGCGTCCCTCAGGGTATGAATACTATAGGTGTGAATTAGCATTTCATTAGCCTCAAGGCGGCAGTTAGCAGATACAGCTTGTTATGAACACTCGATTGTGTTCGCTGGTTAAATGCCCTTGTTGTATTCGGGAGAGGACGGGAGGAAGGGGAGGGAAGGATAATAGTCGTGAAGGAAGGAGAAGAGGGGGGAAAGATGGGGGAGGATGTAAGTTATATGGTTGAAAGAAAGAGTCCTGTGGATGGATGTGTAGTATAATATACAACAGTACACCACACACACACACATACACACATACAACGACACAAAACAGCACATATATATACATATATTTGTGGGTGTGTCTGTTAAATATATATATATATATATAATATATATATATACTATATGAATATATATATCATACGTATATATATATAACAGTATATATTGTATGCTAATGGTATAGTATGTATATATATAGGTATAATATATAAATGTATACACATCACACACACATCGGCACAACAGCACACACACACACAACAACACACACACACACACACACATGACATATATATATATAGTATATTATATATTATATATATATAATATATATATGTACATATACATATACATATTATAAATATATTATAATATATATATATATATATACAATATACATATACAGCATATATATATATTATATATATATTATACTATATTATATATATATAATATAGGTATCTATATATATAGTTGTATACACCACCAACAAATATGCATATGTGTAGTGATATATATATAGTATATATAGTATTATATATATATAGTATATTATATATATATATATATAGTATGACGGAGAGAGATGAGAGAGGATGAATATCTATATACATATTGTATATATATTTACATATAATGTATATATATATATAAATGAATTATATATACATATAGTGTATATATACTAGATATATATATTTATATATATATAGTAGGTATAAATGAATTTAATATGATACATATAATGTATATATTATACCTATATTAGTATATATATATATATTATTATATATAGTACCTAATATATATATATATAATATATTGTATATGTGCTCCTCATGTCTCTTCTCTCTCTCCTCTCCTCTCTCCTCTCTCTCTCTCTTCTCCTCTCTCTCTCTCTCTCTCTATATATATATAATATATATATATATTATATATATAATATATATTATATAATATATACATATATATATATATATAACACATATACACACAACAATACACACATATAATATAATATATATATATATATATATATATATTATATATATAATATATGTATTGTATGTATGTAGAGATCCCTACTTATATCCTTCATTCTTCTTTCCTCACCAACTTCCACGTTCGTCCTCCACCTTTATGTCTTCTCTTCCATTCCTTTTCACTGCTTGCTTTGCTTTCCCCTTACCCCTTATCTCTTCTCCTTTTCCTCGTTTCTCTCTCTCTCCCTCCGCTCCTTACGCCTTTCCTCCATTTAATGTTCCATTTTCATTTTCATTTCCTTTCTCTCCTTCTCTCCCTCCATCCACTCTCCTCTCCTCCCTCTCCTTCCATCCCCTTTCCCACCTTTTCCCCTTCCATCTCCTTTTATCCCCTCCTCCCCTCCTCTCCTTCCATCCCCTTTCCACCCCTTTTCCCTTCCCTCATCCTCCTTCCCTTTCCCCTCCCCTTTTTCCCTTTTCCCCTCTCTTTCCATCTCCTTCTCCCCCCCCTTCATCCTCCTTCTCCTTCCTCTCTACCCTTTTTCCCCCTTCTTCATCCTTCCCTTCCTCTACCCTTTTCCCTCCCCCTCTTCGTCCTTCCCTTCCTCTACCCTTTTCCCTCCCCCCCCTCTCCTCCTTCCCTCCACCCTCTCTCCCCTCCCTCACTCCCCTTTCCTTAAACTCCCTTCATTAGTTATCATAAACTCTAGGGCAGACCGCGCGCCCCTTCGCCAGCCAATCAGCTTCTCCCTTTTGGTGCTCGTGTGGGATGACACATGTACGATAATTAATTGCGCCGAGTATTTTGTTTGTCGTTTGCAAACACACCCTGCTTGCTGAAAGGGTTGAAGGGGGCGAAGAGGGAGTTGAAAAGGGGTTGAGATAAGGAGAAAGGGTGGAAGCAAGGGTAAGGGAAGAGGTAGAGTGAGAAGGAAAGCGGTTATGTGAATGCCATATACCTGCTCAGTTGCCTAACGACATGCTCGTATTTTTTTTTTTCTCTCTCTCTCTCTCTTTCTCGTCCTTTCCTTTTGTCTCTATTTCCCTCATTAATGTTCTCCGCACACTAGTGGCCAGGGTGAATTAATCCTTTGCCCCTTTACTCTGCACTCCCCTTGCCTTCAATTCCCAGAGCGAACGAGACAGAAATCTGTTTCGTTATCATAATTGGCATCCTCATCATCATTAATATTGCTATCGTTTTGATCATAATTATTATTGTTATTATTACTATCATTATTATCATCAATGCGATTATTATCATTATCATTATTATTGTTATTATCATCTTAATCATTATCATTATTTGCATGATCATCATTGTCATTGTCATTATTACCATCGTTGTTATTACTATTATTGTTATTATTTTATTATTTCATCATTATTATTATTATTATTATTATTATTATAATTCATTATTATTATTATTATTATATTATTATCATCATTATTATCATTGTTACTACTATCATCATCATCATTATTATTATCATCATTATTAATAATAATTATCTAAATTATCATTTGTTGTTATCATTATTAGTTCTTTTTTCCGCCAAAGAGGCTATTTTTTGGAAGCGTTGGTTAGTTAGTTTGTTCTTTGTTCAGCAAAATAACTCAAAAACCTATGAACACATTTTATGAAAATGTTACCAGATTATTATTACTATTATTATTATATACACTATTTGCTATTTATTTTATTTTCCATTACTATTCTTAATGTAATTCTTCAAGAGTAAATATTTTCATTATCTTGGCGGAAGTACGCGCTCTTTTATTATTCTATCTTCATTGTTATCATTGTTATCATTGTTATCTTTATCATTATTGTTTATCATTTATCATTATTATTATTATCGTTATTATTGTTACTATTATCATTATTATTGTTATTATCATTATTATTAGCATTATGGCTATTATTACTATTATCATTATTATTATTATTATTGTCTAATTTAAATAAATTAATATTATCGCCATTATTATTATTGTTTTTATTATTGTTATCATTGTCGTTGTTGTTACTATCAATATCATTTAATTATCCACTGTTATTATAATCATCCACTTAATTATCATTACGATTGTCATTATCATAATTGTTAATGTTATCATGATTGTGGTTATTAATGTCATCACCATTACTATTATCATTATCATTTGTATTTGTTTTTTTTATCTATTTTCATTACTGTTTCATTATTATCATGTATTAATTGTTATTATCCTTATTATCATCATTATCATTATTATTATCATCATCATTAATACCATTATTATCATCATTATCGTTATCACTATTGTACAATTCACTCGTTCTCTCCGCTTTTGAAATTAAGCCTTAAAAAGTGAATCTTTCTTTCTTTCTTTCTTTTGTGTAGAAAGGGGCAATTTTACAGTAGGTGTACTTTACATAACGTAGGGATCATTATGCAAATTACGGAAACTATTTAATCTTATACTTTGTAGAATTCAATTAGTTGTGTATGGAATTAGGTCGTAATTGGAAGAAAACGGAATGTACTATTATAACAGAAAATGGCACTGTTTAAGGGGGTAACTAATATAAATATTGATTGTAAATCCTGTTAACTGATTTATACCTTTGTTGTTATTGTTACAACCACTGTTGTTATTGCTTATTATTTATTTGGTTATCGTTAATGCCAGTTTTTATTATTCGTATAGCTAAAAGAGTAAATTGTAGAGTAAAAATCATTTTTATTGCATTCAATTACATTTTGATATCAAAAGTTACCTTCTTTCTCTGCTGTCCAATAGTAAGCTGGGAATGAACGTTTTAGTTTCTCTCTCACTGCCTTTCTTAAGAAGCTTACTTTCTCTCACTTTATCTTTTTTTTTCTCCGACTCTCTCTATTCTCTTTCTTTTTCGGTATCCCTTTCTCGCTCTCTATTTCCTCTTCTCTTTTTCCCTCTCGTCCCTCCCACTTTTTTTTCTCTCTCTGTCCTCTCTCTCTCTCTCTCTGGCCTCTCTCTTGTCTCTCTCCGTCTCTCCTCTCTTTCCCTGTCTCTGTCTCTCTCTCTCGTTCCTTCCCTCCCTCCCACCATCACTCTCTCGCTGTTTTCTCCGTTTCATAGAGAAAAAAAGTAAAACTGATAAAGCCATAATTAGATTTCGTGGGAAAAAAAGGTATTATCAGCATGACTATAAAAATAACGTTCTTAGAAATATTCACTTCAAACACAACTTGAAAGGGGAGTAAAATTACGGACCAATCACAACCCTTCCCGCCCGTGTGACGTCACGCACCCAAACAACAACCAGCCAATCAGATCGTCGATGGAAGGCTCAGGTAAGTGGGTTTCGAGATGTTAAATGAGTGTTTTTTTTCAGATTATTTCTCGTCTTTATCTCCATTTACTGCTGAATGGTGCAGGTTATTTAGACTCGTAAATAAGCATCCTGATATGTAGAGAGAGAGAGAGAGAGAGAGAGAGAGAGAGAGAGAGAGAGAGAGAGAGAGAGAGAGAGAGAGAGAGAGAGAGAGAGAGAGAGAGAGAGAGAGAGAGAGAGAGAGGAGTGAGAGAGAGAGAGAGAGAGAGAAGTGAGAGAGAGAGAAGAGAAAGAGAGAAGAGAGAGAGAGAGAGAGAGA
>NW_020870024.1:44826-49826 GCF_003789085.1 Penaeus vannamei
CGCCATGACATCTAACCTTGACACGGGGGGTGGGGGGAGGTGGGAGGGAGAGGAGGAGTAGGCAAAGGAGGGAGGAGGGGGAGGGGGAGGGAGGAGGGGTGAAAGAGGGGGAGAGGAGGGGGGGGGAAGGAACTGGAGGAGACGCTAAGGATTCGCTTTTGTTGAAGGAACATCTTGGAGATTTTTGTTTTCTTTTCTCTGCCTCCTTCAAGGATCTTGGTGGTATTTTGGTATTAGTGTTTTCCGTTTCTCTGCTGTGGTATTTCTGTGGTATTGGTATTGTTAATGTGGTATTAGTGGTATTGGTATCGGTGTTGTGATTGGGGTCGAGGTGGCGGGAAAGAAAAAAAGAAAAGAAAAGTAAGAGAAAGAAGAAGATAACATGATAAAAAAAGAAAAGAAAAAGTAAGAGAAGAAAAAGAAGAAGAACATGATAATCGTGAAGGTGATGATGATGATAATGATGATGATGATAGCAGTATGGATAGGAGTAATGTTGATGATGATAGGAATGAGGAAAGTTTCTCATGTTGACAAATGTAGAAAAGGTGTGATGATGAATGAATGAATATTTTTTTTCAATAAAAGAGGTGTTTTGACAGGTTTCGAATACGTCTTTATCAGAAATATATGTATTTGACCGGTTTCGATTATATATTCATCAGAAATACATGTATTTGACCGGTTTCGAATATATAATAAACGAGTAAATGACAATAAACAAGAATAACAAGAGAAATCAAAGAAACAAAAGATATAACAAGTAAATGACGATAAACAAGAAAAAGAGAAATCAAAGAAACAAGAAAATCAATAAAATAAACAAGTAAATGACAATAAACAAGAAAAACAAGAGAAATCAAAGAAAAAAAAGGAAAAAAAAACGAGAAACGAGAGACATCATCAGAATAACAAGAGAAATTGAAGAACAACAACAACAACAAAAAACGAGAAACGAGAGACATTTCAACGGCGTCCTTGGTAAAGAAACGATGCCAATAACTTCTATGCAACGGCGACTTCCTGTGCAACACCCTCTGCAACACCTATGCAATCTCCTTGCTTTAGTTTCCGCTCGCAGCTTTTTTTCTCTCTTCTTTTCTTCTTCTTCTTCTTTTTCTTCTCCTTCTCCTTCCCCTTCTTCCATCTCCATCTTCATCTCATCTCCATCTCCATCTCCCTCTCCCTTCTCCTCTTTCCCTCTCCCTCTCCCTCCCTCTCTTCTCCTCTCCCTCTCCCTTTTCTCCTTCTCTCTCCTTCTTCCTCTCCCTCTCCCTCCTCTTCTCCTTCTCCCTCTTCCCTCTCTCCCTCTCCCTCTCCTCTTCTCCTTCTCCTTCTCCCTCTTCTCTTTCCTTCTCCTTCTCCTCCTTCTCTGTGCAACATCTATGCAATCTCCTTGGTTTAGTTTTCCGCTCGCAGCCTTTTTTTTTCTCTCTTCTTTTTCTTTTTCTTCTTCTTTTTCTTCTCTTCCTCCTCTTCTCCCTCAACCTTTCCCTTTCTCTCCCTTTTCTCCTTCTCCCTCTCCCTTTCTTCTCCTCCCTCTCCCTCTTCTCCCTCTCCCTCTTCTCCCTCTTGGGGGGGGGGGAGTGGGAGGAGGAGGAGGTGGTGGGGGGAGTGGGAGGAGGAGGAGGTGGTGGTGGGGGGGAGTAGGGGGTAGGGGGAGGGAAGGGTGGTAGGGGAGGAGGTGAGGGAGGGTGGTGGTGATGGTGAGGAGGAGGAGATGGTGGTGGGGGAAGAAAGAGGGGGGGGTAGTGGGGAGGGAAGGGGTGGTGGTGGTGGAGGGTATGGGAGGTGGAGGACAGGGATGGGGATAGAGAGAGGTGGAGGAGATGAAGTAGATGAAGAAGAAGAAAGAAAGAAGGAAAAGAACAAGGAGTAGGAGGAGGAAGAGGAAGAGGACGACATGGAGGTGGGTGAAGAGGGGAAGTAAAGAGGATGAGAGAGGAAGAAAGGTGAATAAAAGTCGAAGAAAAATTAAAGAAGTGAAAATAAAGAGAAAATTAGAAGACGAGAACAAAGGAAAAATTAATAAGAAAAAATTAAAACAGAAAGTGAACGTAAATCGAATAATTGACAAAAAAATCTAATGTCAAGAAAATAAATTAATTGAAGGAAATGATCAATCAAGCATAAATGGCATAAATTTAGAAGAGATAGGGGAAGAAAAAGAAAGAAAGGAGGAGACGAAGAAGAAAGAGAGAGAAAAGAAAACCAAAAAAGATGAACAAAAAGAAGAATTGAGAAAGAGAGAGAAAGAAAAAAAAGGAAAATGCCAAAAAAAAGATGAACAAAAATAAGAAGAGAGAAAGAAAGAGAAAGAAAGAACAAAATATGGAAAATGCCAAAAAAAAGAAACAAAAAAAGAAGAGAGAGAAGAGAAAGAAAGAAAGAAACAAAAATGAAAAAGTGCAAAAAAAGGAACAAAAAGAATTGAGAAAGAGAGAAAAAATATGGAAAAATGCCAAAAAAAATGAACAAAAATAAGAAGAGAGAAAGAGGAAGAAAAAAAAATATGGAAAGTGCCAAGGGAAACGGAGGATATCAATTGTCAGTTAAATATACCATTGAGAAAAGAGTGTTCAAGGTTAAGCACCGAATAATAAGCCGCTTTTGACTAATGGGAGAGAATTAAGCGTCCGTGAGAGAGAGGGAGAGAGAGAGAGAGAAGAGAGAGAAGAGGGAGGGAGAGAGGGGGAAGGAGAGGATGGGTGGGAAGGGAGGGAGGGAGGGAGGAGGGAGAGGATGGGTGGGAAGAGAGGAGGAAGGGAGGGAGGGAAAGAGAGAGAGAGAGAGAGAATTAAGCGTCCGTGAGAGAGAGGATGGGTGGGAAGGGAGGGAGGGAGAGGATGGGTGGGAGAGAGAGAGAGGGAGGGGGGGGGAGGGGATGGGAAGGGAGGAGGGAGGAAGAGAGAAAGGAGAGAGAGAGAGAGAGAGAATTAAGCGTCCGTGAGAGAGGGAGAGAGAAGAGAGAGAGAGAGAGGGGGAGGGAGGAGGGAGAGAAAAAGGAAGGGAGGGAGAGGGGGGGGGAGGGAGGGAGGGGAGGAAGAGAGAGAGAGGGGGGTCGGGGTGAGGGGAGGGTCAGAAAGAAAGAGGGAGGAGAGAGAAAGGGGAGAGAGTGAAAGAGAGAAAGGGGAGAGAGAGAAAGAGAGAAAGGGGAGAGAGAGAAAGTAACAGACAGACAAAATAACGAAAGAGAAAGAGAAACGAAGAAAATGATCAGAAAAAAAAAATTAGTCCAAAAAAAATAAATAAATAAAAGTGCCAATCATGCTACGCCGAAGATTTTATTACGAGAGGAAAAGATCTTGAAGCGAGTTGCTCTTAGCTTGCTCTGAGATACGATCCGGCTTGGCCTTGTGTCGTTGCAGCTTGCCTTGGGGTTGCGATTAGCTTCTGTCGTTATTATATTTTGTTATTATTATTATTATTTTTTAATGAAATGTAGATGTAATTTTTTTTCTCCATTTTCTGTCGCTTGTGTGTCATCTGTTTTTTATTTTGTTATTATTTTTTTAATGAAATGTAGATGTGGTATTTTTTTCTCTCCATTTTCTGTCGCTTTGTCTGTCTTATCTGTTGTTATTTCATTTTTTTTTTTTTTTTAATGAAATGTAGATATGGTATTTTTTTTTTCCATTTTCTGTCGCTTTGTCTGTCTATCTATCTGTCGTTATTTTATTTTGTTATTATTTTTTTTAATGAAATGTAGATGTGTATTTTTTTCTCTATTTTCTGTCGCTTTGTCTGTCTATCTATCTGGCTTTATTTGTCTGTCTGTCTGTCTATATGCTTAACTCTGTCCTTTCTCTCTCTCTTTCTCTGTCTATCCATTCATCCATCCATCCATCCTCCATGTATCTATGTATCATCTATGTATGCATCATTTATCTATCAATCTATCTATCTATCAGTCTATCTGTCTGTCTGTCTATCTATCTATCTATCTATCTATCTATCTATCTATCTTTCTATCTATCCATCCATCCATCCATCATCCATCCATCCATCCATCCATCCATCCATCCATCCATCATCCATCCATCCATCCATCCATCATCCATCCATCCATCCATCCATCCATCCATCCATCCATCCATCCATCATCCATCTATCCATCTATCCATCTATCCATCTATCCATCTATCCATCTTTCTTCTTTCCTTCTTTCCTTCTTTCCTTCTTTCCTTCTTTCCTTCTTTCCTTCTTTCCTTCTTTCCTTCTTTCTTTCTTTCCTTCTTTCTTTCTTTCTTTCTTTTTCTTCTTCTTTCTTTCTTTCTTTTTCTTTCTTTCTCTTTCTTTCTTTTTCTTTCTTTCTTTCTTTCTTTCTTTCTTTCTTTCTTTCTTTCTTTCTTTCTTTCTTTCTTTCTTTAAGCGCTTCCCATCATACCGCAGCAAGCCCATCAACCCATAACATGAACTAGATCACAAAGAATCAATCTGCAATTGCCTATTAGTCTGATATCATTATCGAAGCGGAAGTCATTACAACAGATTGAGACGATTGTGTGACGTCATCACCACGTCATCACCGATTAGAAATGGCCGTGAAATGACTCATAAAGTGGCAGGGGTTTAGTGGTTTGAAATTGTACTTGTTTTATGTAGATTAATCGAGGGAATGGGTAGATAGGTAGATGGATGTGGAGATAGATAGTGGAAAGGTAGATAGATGGGGGTGATAGATAGATAGAGATGATAGATAGATGGGGGTGATGGATACATAGGTAGATGGGGTGATAGATATTGATAGATAGATGGGTTTAGATTGATGGATAGATAGGTAGATGGGATGATAGATAGAGTGATAGGTAGAGAGGTGGGAGAGAGATGGATATAATGTAAGAGTAGATATCTAAGTGTATTTTTTGAGATATAGATATGTAAATAGATGGAAGGTTGGATGGATAGACAGATAGATAAATGGGCAGATAAGTTGGTGTACAGGTTGAAGGGATAGAATGAAAGACATCTATATGTTTCTCAAGTTTTTTTTTTATGTC
>NW_020870024.1:54826-64640 GCF_003789085.1 Penaeus vannamei
GGGCTTCCAGGATCGGCGGGGGGGGAGGGAAGGGGGGAGTCACTCTTTTGCCATTTCCTCCGAGTCATGAGTCACTCTGGGCTTCCAGGATCGGCGAGGGGGAGGGGGGAGACGGGGGAGGGGGAGTCCACTCTTTTGGAAATTTCCCTCTTAGAGTGAGTCACTCTTTTTGGGGAACCTTCTTGGGAGGTTCCTGGGTATTTTGAGGGGGCGGAAGGAGGGGGGTGGGGGTTGATGTGCAAGGGGATGGGCTTGGCTGGGTCGGTATTTATGGACGTGCTGTGTGTGTAGGTGGCATGGGGATGTGTGTGTTTGCTTGTGTTGTGGTGGTGTGTCTGCTGTCTGTCTGTTCTGTCTGTCTGTCTGTGAGAAGAGACAGACAGACAGACAGAAAGAGAAAGAAACCAGAAGAGAAGAGAGAAAGATTTAAAATTGTAAAGAGATAGATAGATAATAGAAATACAAGAAGCACAAGCAAATACAGACAGACATACAGAGAACATACAGACAGGCAGACAGGACAGACGGACAGACAGACAGGACAGACAGACAGACAGACAGGACAGACAGACAGACAGGACAGACAGACAGACAGACAGACCAGACATTTACTGACAAACATAAGACATACAGGACAAACAGACAGACAGACAGACAGACATACAGACATACTGGCAAACATACAGACAACAAACATACAGAACAAACAGACAGGGACAAACAGACAGACAGACAGACAGACAAGACACAAAACCAGATCCAAAATGATTACCTCCAAAGACCGTTGACGAAAACAACACAAAAAAAAATTCATCTCGCCGAAACAAGTGGAACCAAAGACAGTTTTTCTTCCAGTTTTATCCAGTCCATCTGCAGATTACGTAGAAGAAGAAAAAGAAAGAGAAAAAAACTATTACAAAAAACTAACTGTGACGTAAAGAAAGATAAAAAAAACTATTACATCTTTAAATAAGGGACGCATAAAGAAAGGAAGGAAAAGGCTATTAAAATTTTAAATAAGTGACGCTTTTAAAAGAGAGAAAGAAAGAAAAANTCATTAGGTCAATAAACGATTCCATTTTTTTTTTTACATATTTATTTTGCATAATATTAGCTTAAAATGTAGCAGTATGTACAAACCTGCACTATTTATATAAAAATACACCACAGTATACAACTGGCATTTGATTATCCGAATAATATTATCGACTGACGACCACAGGGCAGATTTTTGTATAAAATAACTACAAAAAGGTGAATTTTTCCGTTTTTTTTTCTTCATTTATAATCATGATACATTACATCAGTTGTTTTTTTATATAATAAACTTATATAATAAAACTCATTTTTTATATATATATATTTTCGGGTTACAAAGAACTCATCAGAAGGAAATCTTGTATTATGCAAATTATTCAAAAATTTAAAGGGACTTTTTAAAAAAAATTTCACACTATTTCTAATCTTTTATATATATTCCATCTTTTTTTTCATATTTCCTAAAAGTGGGAGAAAGGGGGGAGGGGAGGGAAGAAAATGGATTTGGTGGGGGATAAAAAAAAAAAAAACATGAAAAAAAAATAAAAAACACACAAGTTTCCAATCGTAATCGAGGTTAAATATTGCGTCGTCAAAGTGGACATTGAATAAACGGACTCTGGCTCGAAATGTTCAAAGTAACCCACGTCGAAAATCACGAAATTAAATCCGACCAGTTGCTGACCTCGACTCACGGGTCACGGGTCAAGGGTCAAGGGTCACGGGTCACGGACAAGGGATCGGACGAGGAGAATAATTTAATCAAATTGTGTGTTCATCTATGTGCCTATGTGCGTAATATATACATACATAAATACATACATACATATATATATATATATATATATATATATATAAACATATATACATACATATACATACATACATACATATATATTACCACAAATACGCACACAGGGATTCGAGATTCAGTAAAAATGTCTTACAAGAATTTATCAAGGCAAGACGATGTCCACAAGCCCCTTAAGAAATGACATCACCACAAAGAGGTTCGTGACGGCATGACAAGCGCCCCGAGTGTCGGTCATTGCAACTGTCATTTTTTTCTCTCTTTTTATGGGATCATGTCTCTGGCTACGGTCAAAAAAATAACTTTCACAAAAAAAAGTGGGAAAGAAATTAAAAAAAAAAAAAAATTGTCAGCTAACGTGTGAAAAAGTGTCGGAAAGTGTCGCATACGTTACACCAGCAGCTTCAGGGATCGACGAGAGAAAGTCACGTCTCTTGGTTGAGTTTTTAGATCGCCTGGAGGACGAGGACGAGGACGAGGACGAGGACGAGGAAGGAGGAGGAGAAGAGAGCCTATAAAGAAAGATAGAAAAAAAAAACTCAAAACACGTCACACACACACTAAAAAAAGGCTCATTTTCTCGTAAAATACAATGAGGTTTCGTCGATTCTCGTCCTTATTGATCTTTTTTTTTTTTATTATCCTCTCTCCTCCTCTCTTCTCTTCCCCGCGTCTCCTTCCTCTCGCTCTCCGTGAAGCTGGTGTAATACCTAAGCTGGAACATGGACAAAGATGACTAGCTTCGAAGGAGCGTGGGAGATATGGGACGAACGATCTGTAGCATCATTTGGTTACGAAAAGTATGCACCTCGTTGCAGCAGCGGCGGCACAGCAGCAGCAACAGCAACAGTTTGACGGCAGCTCGGCCACCACGGGGGGGGCGGTAACACTCTTTTTATTTATTTACTTTTTTGGAGTAAAGACTTGAGTACAGATGATTTTTTTTCTAACGTCTCTAACACGTTTGATTCACTTCTCAGTGTGTTTTAAACTCACATATACATATAACACTGACATATATAACAGTTGTCCTCGAGGATCTACGTCAACCTCGGCCTCGAAGGGCGCCTCCTCCTCCTCCTCCTCCTCCTCCTCCTCCTCCTGCTGCTGCTCGCGGAGTGCCTCGGCCTCCCGCGGCGAGGCGCCCGCGGCCCTCCGGCGCCGGAGCCAACCTGGACACCAAACTGCCGCCGCATCGCAGTCCTTTCCTCTACAGCGCTGCTCCTCTCCCAACTTCTTCCTCCTTGGAGATAAATATCTGCGTTTGTCCATGGCTGTGCCCACTCTACGTGGCTCCCCGGCCGCCCTCTCAGAGCGGGCCGGGGCGTGTTCGGTAGCTTGCGTGACGTCAGCCCTCTGGCGCCGCGGCCGCGTGACGCGGGCCGTCGCGCGCCCACGGGCTGAAAGCGTACAAATCATCGACTCGAGAACACGACGAGGGCGCGAGGCCGGCGTCCGCGACGCCCGTCGCCTCGGAGGCCCAGCGGAACGGCCGGCAGAAGGCAGGGCGGAGGGCGCTCGGCGGAACAGCTCGCGGGGCGGCACTCGCCAGGCCACTTGGACGTAAAAAAAGATGCTTCTTGAGGAGTTTCACTCGTCCTTAACACTTAAAAAGTAACATTTTCTCTTCTTCTTCCTTCANACGAGCACTGAAAAAAACATCGATAAATAGATATATATAGAGAGAAGTAGAAGAAGAGGAGGAGGAAGAAGAAGAAGAGGAGAAGGAGGAGGAGGAGGAGGAGGAGGAAAGATAAAAAGGTAGATAGGCACATAGGCAGATAACAAAGAAAACGATAGATAGGTAAGAGAGTATATAGATAGATAGATAGGTAAGAGAGTATATAGATAGATAGACAGACAATCAGATAAATATTAGGAAGATAGGAGCTCAGGTAGATAAATAGATAGGTAGCTCAATAAATAGATAGATAGACAGGTAGATACCTCAATAGACAGATACAGAGACATAAAGAGACAGACAGATACCTCAACAGACAGGTAAAGAGACAGAGAGATACCTCAAAAGACAGATAAACAGAGACAGACAGATACCTCAACAGACATAAACAGAGACAGACAGATACCTCAACAGACATAAACAGAGACAGACAGATACCTCCTCAGACAAGTACCTGCTGAACAGAGACAGAACAGATACCTCAACAGACAAACAGAGACAGACAGATACCTCAACAGACATAAACAGAGACAGACAGATACCTCAACAGACATAAACAGAGACAGACAGATACCTCAACAGACATAAACACAGACAGATACCTCAAGAGACATAAACAGAGACAGACAGATACCTCAACAGACATAAACAGAGACAGACAGATACCTCAAAAGACAGATAAACAGAGACAGACAGGTAGAGTGAGAGAACAAGCGGATGAGCAGACACGTGGCCGCCGTCCTCGCCTCCCATTGGTCGCCGGGGAACAGCCAATCACGGGGAAGCTGACAGCCTTGTCTGATCCGGGAATGGACTCATCACTTGTATTGGTCCTCTTATTGGCCATTACAGAGTGGTGTTGATTGTGAACTAAGGTCGACGGAAGCCACACGGGAGGGGGGGTGGTGGTGGAGGGGGTGGTGGGAGGGGGGGGGGGAGGGGTGGAGGGGGGAGGGGTAGTGGTGGAGGGGGTGGTGGTGGTGGTGGGGGTGTGGTGGAGGGAGGTGGAGGTGGAGAGGAAAGAGAGAGAGGACAGGAAAAATAAGAGAACGACGAGGAGATGGAAGAGGAGGAGAAGGAGGAGAGAGAAGAGAAGGAGAAAAGGGATCGGGAGGAATAGCAGGAGTAGGGAGGAGGAGAGAGAGAGAGAGAGAGAGAGAGAGAGAGAGAGAGAGAGAGAGAGAGAGAGAGAGAGAGAGAGAGGAGAGAGAGAGAGAGAGAGAGAGAGAGAGAGAGAGAGATAGAGAGAAAGAGAGACAGACAGACAGACAGACAGACAAAGAAAGAAAGAAAGACAAAAAAAAAAAAAAATCCCCCTCCCCCCCCCCAAAAAAAAAAAAAAAAAAAAAACAGACACAAAGCCTACCCACCATAATAAACATGCTACCGCCATTACTCACTTGGGGGAAACAGACCCGGCGATGTAAATAACAAATAATCCCCAACTGTGATGCCCGCGCCGGCTGTCTGTTGGTCGTCCCGGAGCGGCCAATGGGGGAGAAAGTGGCGCCCTTGTTTGGAGGTATGAAGTGGACTTTGGGAACTTGGCGTCAAGCATTATTAAACGCAAAGACGTGTCTCTCCTCGGAACAAAGAGGGGAGGGGAAGAGGGAGGGGGGAGGAGAGGGAGGGGAAAATAGGAGGAGAGGGGGGGGAGGGAGGGGGGGAAAGAGGGGAGGGGAGGGAGAGGGAGGAGAAGGAGGGAAAAAAGAGGGGGAGAGGGTAAGATGACGGGAGGGAGAGAGGGGAGGAGGGAGGGGAGGAGAGGGTAGGGAGGGGAGGGTAGAGGGGAGGGAGGGGAGGGAAAAAGAGGGGGAGAGGGGAAGATGGCGGGAGGAGGGAGGAAAAAGAGAAGAGAGGGAAGATGCGGGAGGGATAGAGGGGAAAGAGGTAGAGACGGAGAGGGATAGAGGGAGGGAGGGAAGAGAGGAAAAAGAGGAAAGAGGGGGAGTGGGGAGAGGGGGAGGATGGGAGGGGGGAAAATAGGAAGAAGGAGGAGAAGGAAAGAGGAGGAGGAGAGAGGAAAAGGAGAAAGAAAGGAGAGGGAGAAGAGGAAGAGGGGAAAAGGAGAAGAGAGGGAAAAGGAAAGAGGGAGGGAGGGAGAGAGGAAAAAAGGAGAAGAGGGGAGAGGGGAAGAGGGAGTACAGAGGGGGGAGAAAAGAGGAAGAGGAGGAGAGGGAAAGGGGAGGGGAGGAGAAGGAAGGACGGAGAAAGGAGAAAGAGAAGAGGGAAAGAGGAGGAGAAGGAAGAGGAGGGGCTGTGTAGAGAGAAATTGATGCTTAGAATTGTTTATATTTTTTTTCTTCTCTTTTTTTGCTTATGTTTATATGAAAGGAAATATTTTCTTAACGAGACACCGCAGATGACAGCTGGGCCAAATATTAGTTAAGTTATGTAGGGAAGAACATCTATTTTAAAAAGCTTATCAAAAGATAATTATAAAAGTGCTCGTGCGCTTAGTACATAATTTATGAACAGTTATACTGACGATGATTATAACAGTAATGACACATGAGATATATAAATATATATAAATATACTATAGTATTACTTATATATATATTATATAATTATGATATTATGTATGCACGGACGACTAATCCCGGAGAAGCACCCGCAGAACCTGTCATCCGCTCAGCGACAACTATCTCTGAATTATCACGTTACAACACTCTCAACGCCACCCCAACGCCCAGCCACTGAGATGCCAGAATGAACGAAGGAGTAATTAAACGAAACCAGTGTGTGTGTGTCGTGTGTGCTTGGTATGGCGAGTGTGTGTTGTGTGTGATGTGTATTAGCACTCATATGCGTAACTTAACATATATTAGTAATATAATATGATCACCTAGAGTACTAATGTCCTCACAAAATACATCTACATAAGTGCGTATAAGCACTAATAAAGTATTACGATTAGCTCATCGATGTAGTATACTGTTAATAAACAAACTATATATACCTACACGCGATCAAGTATTATATATATATATAGCTACCTAAGTAAACATCAGATATCCTATATATATACAGCACGTGTCCACTACCTTACATATATATAACTTGAAGCGTATCATCGCCACGCCATAATGAATATGCATATATGTAATTACTACTCAATATGAATAGTATTTATATGTACGCTTAGACCAGTCATCTAGTCATATATATAACAGTTATACGATATACTATATATATGCTATATCATATAAATATATATATATACTATATATAGAAAATAGTACTAGCACTATAATAATATATATTAACTAAGAGATATAATATACCCGAGATACAATATAACATGCGAATTATACCAGTACTTAAAGCCAACTATACCTTACCAGGTACATACATACACATACACATCAACACACACACTACGACACCCACCACACACACACACACACCACACACAACACACACACACACACACACAATATAACGCTATAATATATATAAGATACGAATAATATATAGGTAATTACTAGTTATATAATACACACATGTATACCAATTACCATTATACATGATCCTGTCTGTATGTCATGTACTCGTACTGGTATATGCAACGAACTACCAATAATGATGATAATGATCGACCATCTTAACAAAGTGAAAGGAGAGAAAGAAAAAATCATATATGCATATAATGGTATAACACACAAAGCGGCTATCATGCATTATAGTCAAATATCTTTGGATATCTAATCACTCGATAGATACATAATCGCAAAATTAACGATAATCAAACTTCGTCGATCATCAAATAACTTACGAATGGATAATGGATGTAAAAATAATGATCTCGCACACATACAGAACGAGCGAATCAACAATACAATCTAGGCGAGAACAACATATCGCAATAAGACTTCACGACTCAACCATCAAACAATAATGATAAAATCATTAACATTGATAGACTATAAATAAAACAACCTACTGCGTAATAATGAGAAAAGAAGATGAAAATGATATTCTATTATAAGACAATAGTATGATGATAAAAGTAATACTAAAATTGATACTACTAATAACAATGACTAGTTATCTATTGACAATAATAATTGATATAAAATAACTAATTCGATGATACGTGTTAAGAAGAATAACACAATGAATGATAATGATAGTAATCAATAATAACAACTTCGATATAGTAATTACAACCAACTTTCAAAATCATCGAATGTATCAACATCACCACAACCATCATATACCTACCGATTAGACTTATACATATATGCTAAGTAATTATAATTATAATCAACCTGGTACATCTCCTCTACCACAACATGATTCACAGCCGTTAACTATTATTATCCGGTAGTACTAATATAGATATGCTAAGTATATAGTATATTATATATATATATGTGCGTGTGTGTGTGCTGTGTGTGCTGGTGTGTGTGTGGTGGATGCATCACTGTGTGGACTCGGTGTGTGTGAGTATCGAGTGCTGTGATGTGATCGGTAGTGCGTGTGAGCTGCTTGTGGAGCCCCTCATATGCACATATATAACCAGTACATTACATACATATATATATATATTAATATATATATAAATATATATATACCAATAATACTGTTATCTGTACTACCGGTTATAGTAGGTTACGTCCGTATCAATCCATAGATCGGTACAGTAACGTAGTAATCCACGCTATGAGCGGACTCGGCTTTATCTATTATCCACTACTATTATATCCGGATACAATGAGTATTAAATTATAAATACCAATATGATACAGCTAGCCTATAATATTACACCACCACACACACAACACACCACACACACACACACCACCACACAACACACCACACACACACACACACACATTCATATATACTATACTATTATATATATATATAACTAATATAAATAGTATATATACATCTATATATACACTCACACGACACCACACACCACCACCACACACACACAACCCACACAATCAACTACACCACACATCACGCAATCAACACTACCACACACACACACACGAACCAACAATCCCACACACACATCCACTTACCCATATATTATATATATTTACATAATCTATTATAAGCGCTAAATATAATATAGTATAATAGTGTAATACTATATATATACCCCAAATATGATATATAATATATACTACTATATAAAAGATAGTATTATATAAAGTATGAATATATACTATATTAGTATATATATAGTATAATACTATATATATATATATATACATACAACATACACTAATATATAACTCATATATTATATATATATATATATATATATATATATATATTATAATATATATATATATACTACACACACACACACACACACACATATATACTATATATATATAAATATATATATAATATATATTATATGATATATATATATATATATATAATATATTATATGTGTGTGTGTGTGTGTGTGTGTGTGTGTGTTGTGTGTGTGTGTGTGTTGTGTGCTTGTGTGTGTGGTGTGGGTGTTGTGGTATGTAATGAATATATATATTATATATATATATATATATAATATATATAAACATATATATACATATATACACAAGTTCTGTCATGGTTCAGTTTTAAAACCACTAAATCTAATCCTTATCGACCCTACTGCTGGTTCGAGCCTGGTCCAAGGACGAGAAAATGACATACCGCCTGAAGTCAAACGTAGGCGTCTTGAAGGAAGTCGCCGTCGTGGGTGGAAGTGCCAGGGACCGCGGTCAGTAAGGGAGGGTATCCAGGCAGTCGAGGGGAATGCTGGCAAGTGGCATCTCAATGAAGAATGAGAAAGGCCAAAGTCCTGTAGTTAAGTGAATAGCTGTTGGATACACACCACACACACAACACACCAACACACACACCTATAATATATATATTATATAATATATTATATATATATATATATATGTAGTATATTTATATACACACACACACATTCAAACACACACACAACACACACAACACACCACACACACACACAACACACACACACACACACACAACACACACACACACACACACACAACAACACACATATATATATATAATAATATAATATATATATATATACATGCATATATGTATATATATATATAAAATATATATATATATAAGTATATATATATATGTATGTATGCTATACAAACATACATACATATATATCATACTATATATATTATATATATAACTAGTATATATATATATATGTATATATATATATATATATACAATATAAATATACTATATATATATATATATATATATATATA
>NW_020870024.1:96507-108561 GCF_003789085.1 Penaeus vannamei
GGAGGGAGGAGAGGGAAGGAGGAGCAGAAGGGGGTGGAGGAGAAGGAAGTGGAAAAGGAGGGGAGAAGGTGGAAGGAAACGAAGGAGGGAATAAGGAAAGAGGGGAGAGAAGGGGGGGAGGGAGTAGGCAGAAAGGTGGGGGGAGGGGTGTTTACGTGTATCTGGAGAAAGGCAAACCATTTGATGTATGTGTTTTGTATGTATGTGTGAAAGTACTTGTGGTTGTAAGTATATTAAAAGAAGAGTACATAACTACGAGCTTGTAGTAGTTATTTCTGAACAAATAAGTAACAATGAACGTTCAAGTGCAGCCAATGCCATAAGTACAAATTAGTGATTTATAAGTGTGTCTTGCCGTTATCATGTGTAGTTCCTCTTGCTCACTCTACAGTATCTGTTTCTGTCTGTCGTTAATGTTTTTCTTCTCTCTTTCTCTCTCACACTCTCTGTCTGTCTGTTTATACGTCTCTCCTCTCTCTCCCTCTCTTTCTCACTCTCTCTCTCACTCTCTTCTCTCTCTCTCTTTCCTCTCTCTCTCTCTCATCTCTCTCTCTCTCTCTCTCTCCTTCTCTCTCTCTCTCTCTCTCTCTCTCTCTCTCTCTCTCTTCTCTCTCTGTCTTTTCTTCTCTTCTCTTTCTCGTCTATCTCTCTTCTCTCCAGTTTCTCTCTCTCTCTCTCTCTCCTCTCTCTCCTCTCTCTCTCTCTCTCTCTCTCTCTCTCTCTCTCTCTCTCTCTCTCTCTCTCTCTCGTCTCTCTCTCTCCTCTCTCTCTCTCCCTCTCTCTCTCTCTCTCTCGCACACACACACACACAGACGAAGAAGAAGATGATGAGGTGGAGGAGAGAAAAGAAAGCAGGGAGAAAATAGAATGACAAATATAATGAAGAAAAATAACGTAAACACAGAACAAGATAAAAGATAATGGAATAAAAAACAAGAATAAAGAGTGAAAACAAAGCAAATAAAGGAAATGACAAAATAACAGATACAAAAATAAAACAAAGTCCTCCGATGGAACAATTAAGAAATGAAATAACACTAATATAAATAATAATAATAATTAATATAATAAATCACCACTACTAGTACAAATAGAGGATAATAAATCTATTCAAATTAAAAATATAAATTTAATAAAGGAACGAATCAAGATAAATAACAAGAAAAAAACGTGAAACAGGCAAAAAAAAAAAAAAAAAGAATATAATATATATATATATATATACTATATATATATAATTATATATATTTAACAAAGGAACGAATCAAGATAAACAACAATAAGAAAAAAAACATGAAACAGGCAAAAAAAAAAAGAAAAAAAAAAAAAAATTGACCTACCACCACAATTTCACGGGTCAACAACCAGCGCGGCTTCTGTGGCGGGCGAGGTCAAGCGAGGTCAAGGAGTAAGGAGATAGAAATGGCTTGATTAGAGACGTAGACAGACAAGGAGGTTGTTAATGGTTGTCATGATGGTGTTTTGGGGGGATGAAGATGCTGTAGAAAAGTTGTGATAAGGGTGATATTTGATGATATTAATTAGGTGATTGTAATGATTACGGGGAGAGTGATATACGCATGTAATTACCATGAATAAAATTTATGATATGAATCCAACCCTCATTGATTATTTTGGAAAATTCTCTTCATACAAAAACAAACAAACAAACACAGCATATAAATGGTATATGTGACTTCCTGTACACATAGAAAAAAGAAATAGAAAAAAGAAATAGAAAAACATTTAGTATTCTGATAAATATCTTTCTTTTCTAAACCATCTCCCATTAAACTATCCTAAAACAGTATATGAATGGTATATGTGACTTCCTGTACACAAAGAAGAGAAAATAATAATGATTAATTAATACTAATACTAATACTAATAATAATGATAATGATAATGATAATATAATGATATGATAAATGATTATAATAATAATAATGATAATGACAATGATAATGATAATGATAATGATAATAATAATGATAATGGTAATGATCCTACTACTACTACTACTACTAATAATAATGATAATAATAATAATGATAATAATAATAATAATAATAATAATAATAATAATAATAATAATAATAATAATAATAATAATAATAATAATAATAATAATAATAATAATAATGATAATAATAATAATAATATAAATTAATAATGATTAATGATAATGATAATACTAATACTAATAAATGATAATAATTAATAATGATATAATAATAATAATAAATAATATATAACAATGATTAATAATAACAATAACACAATAACAATAATAATAATAATAATAATAAAAATAGTATTCTGATCACCACCTTCCCTTTCTAAACCACCAAACCATCCTCCACACTAATCACATCATTAATACTTTTATTCTTGTTTTCCTGCGGTTGTGTTTTGACTCAGACAAGCCCAAACAACCTTAAAATTGGGATTAACCTTAAGTGTAAAATAACCCTTAAGGATGCGTTGTTTATGTATATATATGATGGGAATCTGGGTATGAATTGATGTATCTGGTGAGTCAATGTGGGTTTTATGTTGATTTATTTGGATTTTTTTTTATATAGATTGACTTAAGAGGTGTTGTTGTTGATTGTTTATATAAATGATGGGATCTGTGTATGAATTGTGTTGTCTGAGTGAGTCAATGTGGGGTTTTATGTTGATTTATTTGGATTTTTTTTAATTAAGATTGACTAAGAGGTTAGTTGTTTATTCATAATGATTGTTTATATGAATGATGAATCTTGTATGAATTGATAGTCGGTGAGTCAGTATGGATTTGTGTTGATATTTAGATTTTTTTTATATAGATTGACTAACACGTTAGTTTGTGCTTATTATAAATGATTGTTTATAATATATATGATGCGGGAATCTGGGTATGAAATTGATGTGTCTGGTGAGTCAATGTGGGTTTTATGTTGATTTATTTGGATTTTTTTATATAGATTGACTAAGAGTTAGTTGTTTATTATAAATGATTGTTATAATAATGATGGGAATCTGGGATGAACCTTGGTGTATCTGTGAGTCAGTATGGGTTTTGTGTGATTTATTTAGATTTTTTTTTATTTAGATTTATGACGTTAGTTGCTTATTATTAAAAAAAAAAAAAAAAAAATCGATTATGCATGACATTATCTATCTTCTAAGGACTAATTTGTAAGTATTTCCAAGCCTGGAATAAACCCTTAATTATGGCATAGGGTATTTNGGAAAATAGATTTAAGAATAGATAGATAGAAACAGAATAGATATAAAGATTTATAATTATCCGGTAGATAGATAGACATACAGATAGATAGAGTGGGGGGTTGGAGAGTAAAATATCTTATTATTCACCTTCTCATTTTCATCGCAAGAAGCCATCTTAAAATGAAGAGAAGAAAAAAAAAGAAAGAAAGAAAAAGATTGATAGGAGGAAGAGAATAAAAGAAGAACAAAGAAGAGGCGGATGGCCACCTCCTGTTTCAACTCTCCCCCTCCTCTCCCCTCCCCCCTCCCCATTGGTCCTCCTCCCTTCCCTTCCCCGCTCTTCTTGCTCCTCTTCCTCCTCCCTTCTCTTCGCTACTCTCTAATTCTTTAGCACCTCCCCCTATTTTCTTCCCTTTTTTTTCTTTTCGTCGCCACAGAGTAAAGAGGTCAGGATTGCGATAGAAGATAAATAGACACACAGACATTCAGATAGACACGCTTACAGATATATAGATAGACAGACAGACGAGATGAGGGAATGGAAGGAGGACGGAAGAGGAAAGGGAGGAAAAGATAGCGGTGAAAGAATAAACAATGACCCTTTTAATATTATTTTTCTTCTTCAATTTTCTCTCCTCTCTCAATCTCTCTCTGCTTTCTTTCTCATCTCTCTCTCTCTCTCCTCTCTCTCTCTCTCTCTCTCTCTCTCTCTCTCTCTCTCTCTCTCTCTCTCTCTCTCTCTCTCTCTCTCTCTCTCTCTCTCTCTCTCTCTCTCTCTCTCCTTCCGTTCTTCTTTTTCCATTATTATCATTTCGTAATTATATTGACATCGGAATCATCACAGCTGATCGCTCCAAAAATCAAAGGAATTATTTTATTATTGTCTATATGAAGTATAATAAAAAATAGTTTTTTCCTGTATCGTTTTTTAATATTTATTTTACTGTTTTTTGCACTTCCTTTATGAAATATTATACAACATTTGATTATTTTTCCGTCTCTTTATACATTATTTAGTTTTTCTTCTCCTCCTCTTCCTCTAATATCTCCTTTTCTTCCTCCTCTATCTCCTTTTCCTCCTCCACCTCCTCCTTCTCAAATCAATCATGTTTCAAACACCAAACCAATTTCATTTCCGTTAAAATACAAAAAAAAAAGAAAATAAAAAGAATTCGATAAAAGATTAAGACTCAAACCGCAAAGAAACTTACTTTTTTTTGAAAGCAAGTCGTTGATTGGTTGGAAATCTCCTAAATGACTCCGCCCACTTTTCGCGCCAGCCAATCAGCGGCGCCAATTATCCCGCCCGTGTTTATGTGCCATATTGATAACGGTTTAATCAATTCCCTCAAGATTCTCTCTCTCTCTTCGTTGTTTCATTATCGGAATACATTAAGAGAGTTCATCTGAATAAATTATACAGAGTGAGGCAATAAATTCGATAAATTCTCTCACATCATGGAGGGAAAGGAGAAAAAAATAACTTTTTTTTTTGGGGGGGGTAAGGAGGAGAGAGGGAGACTAGAAGACTAGATAGATAGATAGATAGACAGATAAATAGATAGATAAATGGAGAGACATAAATAAGACAGATGAACAAATATATAGACAATCATACAGATAGCCTCACATAAAAAAAAATATATCGCCATAAAAGATAACTACGCCGAAACAAAAGATAAAAGAATACACAAACGAACAGAGAGAGAGAGAGAGAGAGAGAGAGAGAGAGAGAGAGAGAGAGAGAGAGAGAGAGAGAGAGAGAAAGAGAGAGAGAGAGAGAGGGATGAGAGAGAGAGAGAGAGAGAGAGAGAGAGAGAGAGAGAGAGAGAGAGAGAGGGAGCGGGTATGAGAAAAAATAAAGAAAAATTAAAACGAAAAAACAACAAAAATAAATAAAGAAAGAAAGAAACAGAGAAGAGAAAGAGAAAAAAACGACGAACCCCAAATATAATATAATACATAATACAAATAAAGAAACTACAGAGAGAAGGAGAGGAAGAAATGAAGAAAAAGAACGAGAGAAAGAGAAAGAGAACAAAACGAAAGGAAGAGACAGGGGAAAGAAAGACAGACAGAGACACAGAAAGAGAAAAAGAAAGACAAAGAGAGACACAGAGAAAGCCAGATCAAGAGAAAAGCAAAAACAAAAAAAAGAGAAAAAGAAAACACCCCCGAAAAAAAACAGAGAAAGCCAGACCAAAAACCAAAAAAAAAAAAAAAAAAAAAAAAAAGAGAGAGAGAGAGAGAGAGAGAGAGAGGAAGAGAAAAGCGATAAAGCGAGGAGAAGGAGAGGCGGGAGGGAGGCGCGGACGGACCGAGCACGTGAGGATCAGCTCAAATGTCTCAAAAGGTCTTGATAGTGGCGATAGAGAAAGAGGGGGGGAGGGGGAGGAGGAGGGAGAGGGGGAGGGAGATGGGGTGCTAGGTGGGAGGATAGGGTTTGGGGGAAGGGGAGGAGGAGGGAGAGGGGGTGTTAGGTGGAGTCTGTGGATGGAGGAGGATGGAGGGGGGGTTGTGGGAGGGGAGGTTGAAGTAGGAGGGGGAAGGAAGAGGGGGTTTGGGGAGGGTGGAGGGGGGAGGTGGGGGTTGGGGACGAGGAAGAGGGGGGGGGGTTTGTGGGGGAAGGGGGGTGGAGGGAGGCTGAAGGAGAAGATGGGGGGGGAGGAGGGGGGGATTAGGTGGGAGGCTGAGAGGAGGAGGATGGGGGGGGGGAGGGGAGGGGAGGCTGAAGGAGGAGGATGAGGGGAGGAGGGAGAGGAGGGGGTGGTTCTCATGATGGAGAAGGGAGGGTTTAGGGGAAACTTGGAGTTGGAGGATGGAGGAGTAAAGGAGGGGGTGGGTGGGGTGTCTAGGAGGGGGGGGTGGGAAGGAGAAATGGGGTAGATAAAACTTGAGGATGTGGATGGGGGATAGGAAAAAAGGAAGGAAGTGGGAAGGGGAGGGGAGGGGATAAGGGGATGAGTGGGACGAAAAAAGAGAAAGAGAAAAGAGAGAGAGAGAGAGAGAGAGAGAGAGAGAGACAGACAGACAGACAGACCAGACACCACACATCACTTCCCTTCAAATCCCAACCTTACCAAAATAAACTCAATAAACCCGAAAAAGGGAAAAATTGGAAGAAAAAAAAATGAATAAATAAAATAAAAAACAAAATAAATGTCTAAGTGCACCGCCCAGAGATCTTCAACAGCAAATCATCTTTTCGGGAAGAAAGTCAGAACATGGAGTAAATCATTCGTCTGGAAGGGAAGAAAAAGACTTGAGAGAGAAAAGAAAGTGGAGAGGAGGAGGCAAGGAGGGAGGGAAGGAAGGAAGGAGGGAGGGAGAGGGAGGGAGGGAGGGAGGGAGGAGGGAGGGGAGGGAGGGAGGGGAGGGAGGGAGGGAGGAGGGAGGAGGGAGGGAGAGGAGAGAGAGGAGAGAGAGAGAGAGAGAGAGAGAGAGAGAGAGAGAGAGAGAGAGAGAGAGAGAGAGAGAGAGAGAGAGAGAGAGAGAGAGAGAGAGCGAGAGAGAGAGGATGAGAGGATGAGGTAAAGTAACTAAGGGAGGGAAGGCGGGAGAGGAAAGAAGGAAAAGAAAGAAAAAGAGAAAAACGAGAAAGAGCGAGAGCGAGAAAGACAATGACAAAGCGGGCAGTAAGAGAAAGCGGGACGAGCGAAAGATACAATAAAACCGTGCGATAAAAAAGGAAGAAATGATTCCATCTCCTCTCTTGTTCTTCCTTCCCTTTCCTCCTCTTCCTCCTTTCCTCCCAAAGGAAAGCCGGTGGAAGGGAACGGCCGTAAATGGGGAGAGAGCAAGGAAATGCCTCATCCCCCCCCTCTCCTCTCTCTCTTTTCTCTTTCTCTCTCTCTCTCTCTCTCTCTTCTCTCTCTCTCTCTCTCTCTCCTTCTCTCTTCTCTCTCTCTCTCTCTTCTCTCTCTCTCTCTCTCTCTCTCTCTTCTCTCCTCTCTCTCTTCTCTCTCTCTCTCTTCTCTCTCTCTCTCTTTCTCTCTCTCTCTCTCTCTCTCTCTTCTCTTTCTTCTCTCCCTCTTTGTTCTCTCCTCTTTCCTTCTCTCTCCTCTTTTCCATCCACACACCCCCACCCTCAGACCCACCACCCACCTCTCTCCTCCCCCCCCTTTCTCCCATCCACAAACCCACCTAATCCTCTCTCTCCCTCTCCTCTCCCCAGCCTACTCACCCACCCAACAAAACACCCAAACTCTTCCGCCCACCCATTCACCCTCTCCAACCCTCCTCTTCTCCCTTTCTAACGTATACCCCCCTCACCCACTCTCCCTCCTTCCCCCCCCTCTCCCTCCCTCTCCTCCCTCCTCTCCATCCCATCCTCTTCAACTCATCCCACCCACCCATCCAAACCTTAACCCACCCTCCCTTTCACCGTCCTTCTCCAACCCACCCTCCCTCCATCCCACCCACTCATCCAGACCGTACCCTCCATCCCTCTCCAACCCTCTTTCCCCTCTCCCTCCCTCACATCCACCCTCTGTAACCTACCCTCCTCCCTCCCTCCCTCTCCAACCCTCTCACTCCCTCTCCCTCCCTCCCATCCACCCTCTCCAACCTACCAACCCTCTCCCTCCCTCTCCAATCCTCCCTCCTCACTCCCCCTCTGCTTCCCTCTCCCTCCCATCCAACCAAACCCATCTACCCTCCCTTCCTCCCTCCCTCCCTCCCTCCCCCCTCTCCCCCCATCCACCCTCCCTTTCTCCTCCCTCCCTCCCTCCCTCCCTCCCCCGCCAAAAAGTTTACGATCGCGTCCGCTCTGCATACCCAATGAGAGGCCCGGACCACGCTGCCCCAATCACCTCGAGACGTCACTCTCCTCCTCCTCCTCTTTCTTCTTCTTCTTCTTCTCTTCCTTCCTCCTTCTTCTTCTTTTTTTTCTTCTTCTTCTTCTTCTCTTCCTCCTCCTCTTTCTTTTTTTTTTCTTCTCTTCTTCTTTCTTTTTCCTTCTTCTTCTTCTTCTTCTCTTTTTCTTTTTCTTCTTCTTTTCCTTTTTCTTCTTCTTTTCCTTTTTACCTTCTTTTCTTTCTTCTTCTTGGCCTTGTTCTTGTTTTCTTTTTCTTATTCTCTTCATTTTCTACTTTTTCCTATTTTCAACTACCCATTTTTTTCTCTTTGTTAGTTTATTTCATTTTTTAATTTCTTTATTTATTCTATTGTTTTTTATCTATTCTTTATTTTTCTCTCACTTTCTTTCTTTATTTATTTTTATTTATTTATATCATTTTTTCCTGTCTTTCTTTTTTTCTTTCTTCTCCTTCTCTTCGAAAGTAGGAAGGTAGAAAGAGGATGGAATGGAGATAACGCGAAGAGAAAGGAGGAGGGAATGGAGGAGGAAGGAGGAGGATGGAGGGAGAATGGAGGAGGAAGGAGGAGGAAGGAGAATGGGTAGATGGAATCCAGACAGAAGGAGGAAGAGAAAGTGTGAGAAGAGAAAAATGTAAAAGATGAAAGAGGAGAGAAACATGAGAATAAGAATGAAGAGGAGGAAGAAGAAAGAGAAGCGAGAAGGAAAAGGGAGGAGAAGAATGTAGGAGAGGGAGAGGGAGTGAAGAAGAAGGGGTGGAGGGGGATAAATAGGAGTAGGGGAGAGGAGGGGGAGGAGGGAGGAGGGGGCTGAGGGTGAAGGACAAAGGAGAAAGAGAGATGGGAGGAAAAAAGGATGAATGAGGAAGGGAGAAAAGAGGAAGACGTGGAGGACAAGATTGGAAAGAATGAAAAATAGGAGATGGAGGAAGAGAAACATAAGAGGAGGGAAGGAAAAAGGGAATAAACACAAGACGAAGAGAGAAAGAGAGATGAAAAAGAGATAGAAAAAGAGAAAATGAATAAATGATGAAAACGAACGAGATAAGATGATACTAGTTAATAAATAAGAAAAAAAAGAAAGGGATTAAGAAAGAGAAGAATAAATAAGAAAGAACGGAGAAATACAACACGTTAACAGGGAATAACTCCATCCCCTTAAAAACAACAACAACAACAACAGAGATATTCATAATAAATTAATCCAAAAATAGAAAGAAAAAGCAAATAGGTAAAAAATGGGTTTTCTCCCCGAGACTTCTGTGCGTCTGTGACTCGGGGGAGGAGGGGGGGGGAGGGTGAAAAAAAACGTTAACTCGAAAGAAAAGTTTCGGAATGATACAAAAAAAAAAACATCAAGCACGTGTAATCTCACAATCTAAGAAGAAGAAGAAGAAGAAGAAGATGATAAAGAAGATGAAGATGAAGAACAAGAAGAAAATGAAGAAGAAAAAAAGAAGAAAAACTTTCCTTTCCATATTCTCTACCCCTACCCCATCCCACCCCTTAACCCCACCACCTGCATTTGGAAATAACAAAACTTATTAACTCCCCCAAAAAAAAAAAAAAAAATAAAATATAAAAATAATAATAATAAATAAATAAAAAAAATAAAAATAAATAAAAAATAACATCATATAAAACATGACAAACAACAAAAAAAAACAGAAACCAGAAAGAGGAAAAAAAAAAATAAAAAACAAAAACAAAAAACAAGACAAAACAAGGGACACAGAGAGAAAGGAAAATCATATCCAGTACACGACCCGCGACTTACGTTTTGATGTGCATGTTATATCCGAGTTGTATTGTGTAGGGCAGAGATTCAGGCACGCCCGAATTCCTGTGATATATATCTTCACGACAGGGGGGGGGGCGAGGGGAAAGGAGGGGGCGAGGGGACGAGGGGAAAGGAGGGGAGAGAAAGGGGACGAAGAAGAGGAGGAGGAGGACTGCGGGAGAGAAGGGAAGAAGGGGAAGGAAGGAGGGGAAAGAAGAGAAGAGGAGGGAGGAGAAGGAAGGAGGGAGAGGGGAAGGGGAGGGGGAGAGGGAGGAGGGAGAGGGGAGAGGAGAGGGAGGGGAGAGAGAGAGAGAGAGAGAGAGAGAGAGAGAGAGAGAGAGAGAGAGAGAGAGAGAGAGAGAGAGAGAGAGAGAGAGAGAGAGAGAGAGAGAGAGAGAGAAGAGAAAAAGAGAGAAAGAGAGAAAGAAAGAAAGAAGAAAGAAAGAAAGAGAAAGAAAGAAAGAAAGAAAGAGAAAGAAAGAAAAGAAAGAGAGAGAGGTGGATAAGAAAGAAAAGGAGACAATAAAGAAGACGAGTGGGAATAGGGAGGGAGAAGAGGATGAGAAGGGGAGGGAGGGGAGGGAGGAGGGAGAAGCGAGGTGATCCACGTTTTCTGTTGAAGGTTGATGGTGGAGGAAGAGAGAGGGAGGAAGAGGGGAGAAGGGAGGAGGGAAACCGCGATAAAAGTACGAGGGTAGCGACGAAGGGAGGGGAAGGGAACAGAGAAGAAAAGGGAGGAGGTTGAGGGCGAGGAGGAGGAGGAGGAGGAGGAGGAGGAGGAGGAGGAGGAGGAGGAGGAGGAGGAGGAGGAGGGAAAGGAGAAGAGAAAGAAGATGATGAAGTAAGAAAAAAGGAGGAGACGAGGAAGAAGAGAAGAAGAAAAAACTTAAAAGATGAAGGAAAGAAGAGAAGAAGAAGAAGAAAGAGAAGAGGACGAAGAGGAGCAGAGGAAGTGAGATGAGAAAGAGAGTAAACGAGAGAGAAAGAAAGTAACAAGGAAGAAGGGAGAAAGGAGAGAGAGAGAGAGAGAGAGAGAGAAGAGAGAGAGAGAGAGAGAGAGAGAGAGAGAGAGAGAGAGAGAGAGAGAAAGGAGAGAGAGAGATGAGAGAGAAGAGAGAGAGAAGACAGAAGAGAGAGAGAGAGAAAGACAGAAGACCGAAAGACCGAAAGAAAGACCGAAAGAACGAGAGAAGACAGAAAGAGAGCGAAAGAGACCGAGAGAAAGAGAAAGGAGGCGACGACAGCTAAATCTCCTCACCTCCTATAAACATGAAGGATGCTATCCCTGTTCTTCCACGTAGGAACTGTATTCATATGTTCTCCGGCTGTCGATGCGATGTCCAGCCGCTTGGAACATTTATAGGCTTGGTCCGTGTCCTTCATTTTTTTTTTTTAATTCTCTCTATCTCTTTTTTTCTCTCTCTCTGTTCTTTTTTTTATTATTCATTATTTTGATATTTTTTTCATTTTATGAGTTTATTTTATTATTTTTTTGTACTTATGCATATGTTTATGGCTTTACGACGGGAGGGTGAACCCCCCCCCCCTCGCCACCCCCTTATTGCCCCACCCCCTCGTCACCCCCCTTATTGTCCCCCCATCTCCCCCCCCCCCCCCCTTTCAACCCGTTCCCCCGCCCCGTATCGAAAGCACGGGCGCGGGCGGGGATACAGGGAGGAATGGAGAGGAGATGGGGATCCAAAGGATAGAGGAAGAAGGGACGGAAAGAAAGGGAAATAAGGCGGGGAGAGAGGGAGGAGCAGAGCGAGGGAGGGGGGGTGGAGGGGAGGAGGGCGAAAGAAGGAAGAAGGAGCGTAGGAGGGTAGGAGTGAAGAGGAAGGGACCGGAGGGAAGGAAGGAAGAGTGGATATAAGGATAAAGGAAGGGGGAGAGGGGGAGAGGGGAGTATCCAGGCGCCATAGAAGAATACCTTTTGGCGGGAAAAATATTTTGAAAGTAAATATTCAGAGATTTCATTCTTATTTTCCATCAACTTCTTCCCCCCTTCCCCCCCCCCCCCCTCTCTCTTCCCGTTCCCCTATTCCCCTACCCCCCTCTCTCTCCTCGTCTGTCTGTCTGTCTCCCCTACTCTGCTATCTCTCACCTCTGTCCTTTTTCCTCCCTTCATTCCTTCTTTCTCCCTTCCTCTCTCTTCCCTTCTCCCTTCCCTCCTTCCCTCCTTTCCTAGCCCACCCACACACCCTCCCCCATCTCTCCACCCTCCCTCCCCCCTCCCTTCCCTC
>NW_020870024.1:111952-119452 GCF_003789085.1 Penaeus vannamei
GAGAGAAAGAGAGAAGAGAAGAGAGAGAGAGAGAGAGAGAGAGAAAGAAAGAAAGAAAGAAAGAAAAAGAAGAAGAAAGAAAGAAAGAAAGAAAGAAAGAAAGAAAGAAAGAGAAAGAAAAGAAAGAAGAAAGAAAAAAGAAGAAAAAGAAAGAAAGAAAGAAAGAAAGAAAGATAAAGAAAGAGAGAGAGAGAAAGAGAGAGATAAAAAGGGAAAGGAGAGAGAGTGAGAAAGAGGAAAAATGAGAGCAAAAAATTAAGCGAAAAAAGATCCGAGAGAGGGAAATGAGAGAGAAAACGAGCATTCGGATCACTAGTCGCTACGGCGTTGAAATCTCCCCCGCACCGCAGCCCCGGGAAACCGCCTCTCTCCCCTCCCCCCTCCCCCCCAAGCTTTATCTCCCCACTATCTCCCCCTTGCTCCCTGCTCCTTTCCTGCTTCTCCAAGACCCATCTGCTCCCTAACTCCTCCTCATTTTCCTTCTCCCTCCTACTCCTCTTCTCCCCATCTCCTCTTCTCCTCCTCCTCCTCTCCCTGTCTCCTCTTCCTCCTCCTCTCCCTAATTTCTCTTCCTCCTCCTCTCCGCATCTCCTCCCCCCATTTCCTTTTCCTCTTCCTCCTCCTCCTATTTCCATTTCGGAAAGACGAGAGGTGGGCGGGGTGAAGACGACACGCCCACCGATGGAGGCCGACGATAAGGACCGCGGATGTCACCTGGACACTCCCTCCCTAGTACCTATTGCATCACGGGGGGGGGGGTACCACGTGAATTTAGGTACTCTCGATCCCCTTCTGCCCCCCCCCTCTATCCGCCTAAATGCTCCTGTTTGTTTTACATAAACTACGATTCGATGAGAGAGAGAGAGAGAGAGAGAGAGAGAGAGAGAGAGAGAGAGAGAGAGAGAGAGAGAGTGAAGTGAGTGAGTGAGTGAGTGAGTGAGTGAGTGAGTGAGTGAGTGAGTGAGTGAGTGAGTGAGTGAGTGATGAGTGAGTGTGTGTGTCTGTGTGACTTGGCAAACGTGTTTTGCTCGGTGACAGTAAGTAAAAGCGACCCCCACCCCCGCTCCTGACGAACACAAAAAATAAATAAATAAAAATGGAAATGAATAAATATAAAATACATATATATATATATATAATATATATATATATATATATATATATATATATATATATATCACACATATATATATATAAATACCTGGTAGAATTGCCGTGCAACTTCAGCAACACTTCAGCTCCCTCGCCCCCGCCTCCGCCCCGCTCTCCTCCTTAGGCCACCCTCCCCACCCTCCCCTCCTCCCCCTCTCCCTCCCTCCTCCTCCGCCACACTTGATTCTTTTCACTGCACCCCCTTGTCTGTCTCTTCCACCTCTATCCTTCTAGCCTTCCCTCTTTCCCTCCTCCCTCCCTCCCCCCCTTCTCCCCGACCCATCCCCGCCCACATGCGTGTCCGCGGCGTGTGAGAGAGCGGCGGGCGGGCCATATACGGGAAGTGTGGGCGGGGGTGGCCAAGCGGGTACAGTACACACCCGGGCTACACCACCTCCGGATAATTATCTACACCAGTTTTTGTGTGTAGCGGCCACAGGGGGAAGGGGGAGGGGGTGTAGATGACTGGAGGGTGATGGGGGAGGGGTGTAGATGGCTGGAGGGGGCAGGGGGGATGAGGAAGGGTGAGAGGATGGAAGAGGGTGGATTAATGTGGAGGGAGGAAGGGAGGGTGGAAGAGGGTGGATTAATGTGGAGGGAGGAGAGAGGCAGTGGGAGACTGTGTATCAACGTGGAGGAAGGAGGGAGGCAGAGAGGGTAAATCACAGTGGAGGAGAAGGAGGAGAAGTAAGGGGGAAGTAAGGCAAGGAATCATTTCACATCATAGCTCGGGTGTGACTCACCTCCCCCCCCCCCCCCACAACCCCTCCCCACCCCGCGCGCCGCTCACCCCAAGACACCTGCACAAACACGCATCTGTTAATAATCCCAGAATGCGTATCTAAAGGACGCATGCCCTACATAACGAAGCCGCCAACGAATAATTTACACACGCACACACGCGCGTTTATCGGGGAAAATTACGTCAACCTTACTTTCTCATTCTAACGATCAAACAGACGGACAAAGAAACAATGCTTACATGTTTACGCTTTTTGGGGCGGGGCGAAGGGGGGGAAAGGGCAAAGGAAGAAGGGGGAAGGGGAAGAGGGAAGGGGGAAAGGGAAGGGAAAAGGGAAGGGGGAAAAGGGAAGGGGGAAGGGAAGGGGGAAGGGGGAAGGGGGAAGAGGGAAGGGGAAGAAGGAGGGAAAGGGGGGAAGGGGAAGGGGGGAGAGGGATGTCACAAACCAACTACCATTTACAAGAACAAAGACGTAGAAAAAAAATAAAAATGCAAAGACTAAAACAAGAATAAAGAAAATGCAGAAACAAGAAAGAGGATAAAAATACCGAAAGACCCAATCAAAAATACAATAACAAGAGAGAAAAAGCAAAAAAAAACTGGAGCATACCCCCCAAAAATAGCTCCCCCTAAATAATAATAAATAATAATAATAATAATAATATAATAATAATAATAATAATAATAATAATAATAATAATAATAATAATAATAATAGTAATAGTAATAGTAATAGTAATAGTAATAGTAATAGTAATAGTAATAGTAATAGTAATAGTAATAGTAATAGTAATAGTAATAGTAATAAGTAATAGTATAATAATAATAAAGTAAAATGAATAATAAATAAAAAGATCGCAAACGAAACTTAACAACCCAATCAAACAACTAAGCACAGCCGCCCGATGCAACCGCCCGAGCGCCGCCCTCAGCCCGGCCAAGACCAGATCACCCCCCCCCCCCCCGCGCCTATCAGCCTTATCGCCGCCGCCTCTCCCGACTCGCCTTATCGGATGTCATCGCGGACACGCATCCGTACGCCCGTCGCCTAGTTAGTCTCTCTCTCTTTCTCTTCCGTCTCTTCTCTATCTCTTTCTCATTATCTGTCTCTTTTCTCTGTCTCTCTTTTCTATTTCTTCATTTCTCTCTCTATATGTCTCTCTGTCTCTCTCTCTTTCTGTGTGTGTGTCTGTCTGTCTGTCTCTCTCTCTCTCTCTCTGTCTTCCTCTCTCTGTCTCCCCTTGAGTCACACATCCCCCCTTCCCTCCTCCGTGAGTGCCACCTACCACCTCAAAACCCCGTGATGAACCCCTATTTCCCCTCCCCTCCCTCCCCCCTCCCCCCCCCCTCCTGCCTCATGTCTATCTACATTCCTTTCAGGGTAATTTTGTTATCACTTCCATTACACTTCTTAGACTCGTTCTTATTTTGTTGTCTTCGTAATACGTGTGATTGTGTGTGTGTGATCGTGTGTGTGTGTGTGTGTGTGGTGTGTGTGTGTGTGTGTGTGTGTGTGTGTGTGTGTGTGTGTGTGTGTGTGTGTGTGTGTGTGTTGTGTGTGTGTGTGTGTGTGTGTAATTGTGTGTGTGCGTGTGTGTGTGTGTGCGCGCGCGTGTGCGTGTGTGTGTAATTGTGTGTATTGTGTGATTGTGTGTGTGTGTCTGTGTGTGTGTTTACATACACATATATAAATATACACACATCTAAATGCACGAAGCTTTTTCATCATTATTTTTTGTTGGAAGGAGGGGGGGGGGTACAGCCGGTAGCCGCCGCGAGCCGCAGTCCGCTTCGGTCAAAATTCCCCGAGAAGTGAATAGATCGTCGCCCTAATTAGCCCCGCCGCCCGACGCCAGCGCGAACACCATTTTAAATGCTCGGCGGGCCAAGACTATGCTATCCCCGCCGCCGCTCCCACGTGGGTTCAAGGTCGCGATTCCTATATCGCTAAGCCGGGGAACTCGACCTTACGCGCACCCAAGGGACAAGGTAGACGCCGCCGACCCTTCTCGAGAAAGAATGCAAAGGGAGAAAGAAAGGACGAAAGAAAACAAAAAAAAAAGGGGAGGGCGATTTTCTATTCCTTATACGCAAGTGCTGTTCCGACGCCACCGACGTCGGGGCCGAGACAAGGACAAGCCACAAGCCATACACGGACGGCAAGATGGTCCCTTGTTGGTAGCAATACACGAGAAAAACGATCTAATTGGCTGCAAGTTCCGCGACGGCTGGACGTGACCGCTCGCGAAACCATTCCTCACACAATGCAAAGACAATGCCACATAAATGCACGCAAATCGACATGCAAAGACAAGCGAATAAGCAAGCAAACAAGCTAGCAAACACACCACAAAGACAAACACACGCACACACAGAAACATCACAATCCATAGAATTAGAAGAAACATCAACATTAATAGTAATACGAAGATAAGAAAGGAAAGCAAGGGAGGGGAAGGAGGGGGAGGCGGAGGTAGAGGGGAAGGGTAGGGGACGAGGAGGAGGGTAGGGGAAGGGAGGGGACGAGAGAGGAGGGGGAGAGGTGGGGGAAGGAAAGCAGGGGCGAAGGGAGCGGGGCGGGGCAGGAAGACGGTAAGAATGAACGGGTTGTAGCAGGCAATACCTGTTTGCGTGCTTGTGCGTGCGCGAGGCTATAAGTAGAATACTAAACGAGAAATGCAGGAAAGAAGGGGTCAGTGTGGGAGGGGGTGAGGGAGAGGGAGGGATTATAAAGGAAAAGGACGAGAGCGAAGGAAGGGGAGAGAGGGAAATGGTGGGAGACGGAGAGGGAGAGGAGGAGGGAGAGGAGAGGGGGGAGGGAGGGAGGAGGGAGGGAGGGAGGAGGGAGAGGGGGGAGGGAGGGAGGAGGGAGAGGGAGACAGGAGAAGAAGAAGAGGAGAGAGAGAGAGAGAGAGATGAGAGAGAGAGAGAGAGAGAGAGGAGAGAAGAGAGAGAGAGAGGCGAGAGAGAAGAGGAGCAGAAGAGAAGGCAGAAGGAGAGATAGAGAGAGAGCACTGGCACCGGCACAACTACAACCGGCAGCGTATATATATACATATATAATATATAGTATATTATATATAATATATTAGTTATATATAATATATACTATATGGCATACATAATATACATACAGTATACAATATGATATATAGTATATTAAATATATATATATATTATATATATATATAGTATATAACATATATATATATAATGTATAGCTATATACAGAGTGACTTATATATAAAAATATATAAAGATAAGGATATATATCATTCATATTAGTATTGATTATATATATATATATATATATATATTATATTCATATATATAAATAAGATAATATAAGTATAGTATTAAGTAATCATATAGTATATATATATAAGTATATATATAATATATATAATATTATATATATGTTGTAATAGTGGTGTGTGTGTGTGTTGTGTGTGTGTGTTGAGATATAATATATAATATATATAGTATATATAAATATATACGTAAATATAGATATATATATATAGTATATATATAAATTACATGTATAGTATATATACATATAGTATATATATATATATATATATATTATAATAGGTACTAGTATATATATTCTATGTAAGTTTATGTATGGTTATGTACATATGTATGTGTATATATATATGTATAAATATATAATAAATATATATAATAATACTATATATATGATATTATATATATAGTGATAATATAGTATATTTATATATAATAATGTGTGTGTGTGTGTGTAATACTATATTATATATGATAATATATATATATATAGTATATTATAGTTTAATATATATATATAATAATATAAAAATATATACTTATATATATAAAATTAAATATAAGGTGCATGTATCATTTATACAATATACATATGATATGTATATAATACATATATTATATTTATATTATATATATATATATATATATAATATTAATATATATATATAATACTATAATCATATATTTATATATAATATTATATATAATATATATATATATATATATATATATATACTATATAACATAGCAATTTAGTACATATAATCGATATATATATAATATATATATATATATATAGTATATATATACATATATATAGTACATATATATTTACATATATATATATATATATACTATAATATATATAATATATAGTACGCATATATAATATATACTAGATATATATACTATATATATATATATGATATTATATAATAATAGTATAACTATATATATACTACAATTTATAGCTTGTATTATATATATATATATATATAATATATATAATATATATATACTATAGTATATATTATAAGTATAAGTTATATATATAATATCAGATATATACTGTAGTAGTATATGTATAATATATATATATATATATGTATATATATAATACATATATTATACATATATATATATATAGTATATATATATGGTATTATATATATATATATACATATATATATACATATATAATAATATATATATATATATATAAATATATATATAATATATATAACTATAATATATAAAGTATATATACTATACTTAATTATAAATACATGTGTGTGTGTGTGTGTGGTGTGCTTGTGCAATTATAAATTGCATAAATATATAAATGTTTATAATATATACCATATATATATACTATATACGTATATATATATATATATATATATATATAGTATATATATAATATAGAATATACCTATATATATTATTAGTATACATATATATGCATAATATATATATATATTATATATATGATATATATATATATAGTATACATAATATATATAACGCTATATAGTTATTATAATATATATATGATATATATAACATATATATTATGTATATATATATAAGTACATATATATTATATAGGCATATATATATATATACTATATTATATATATATATATATATTGTATATATATATATATATAGTATATATATATGATTATAATATATATATATACTATTATACTATAATATAGTACTATATATATCATATATATATAATATAATTTATATAGGTGCATGGTATATTTTTATATATATAATATGATTGTATATATACAATATATTATTTGCGCCGATATATATCATATATAAATATATATGATATATAGATATATATATATATAATAGTATTAAGTAGAGATAAATAATATACATGGTATGTATGTATGGGGTATCCGTATGAGAAGACCCCAAGTGCATACATAATGTCAGTACCATTATAATATCACGGTATATATAGGTATATACCTACTATATTATATATATAATCACTATATACGTATATATAACTATATATATATATACTATATATAATATATATATATATAATATAATATAGATACCATTGTATATAGCTATACATATGGATATAGATATTACTTATATACTAGTTATATACTTATATATATATACTAGCTATATTAGGTATATCTGTATGTATGTAATGTAATGTTATATATGTATGTGTATATATCATACCTAGCTACTATAATATCAATATAAATATATATTATATATATACCTATATATCCTGAATGATATATATCCTA
>NW_020870024.1:133124-135624 GCF_003789085.1 Penaeus vannamei
CCTCCCTCCTCCCTCCCTGCCCCCTCTCTTCATCTTCTCTTCTCTCTCTTTCTTTTCTCTCTTCTCTCTTTTCTTGCTCTCTCTCTTCTCTCTCTTCCTCTCCTCATCTTTCTTCTTCTCTTCTCTTTCTTCTCTTTCTCGTCGCTCCCTCTCGCTCTCTTGGTCTGCCTCCTCCCTCTCTCTTTCTCTTGGTCCATTTCTTTTATATCTCTCTACTGCCTCTTGATTTATAATATATATATATTATATTATATATATATATATATATATAATATATATATATATATATATATATATATATAATTCCTGCTCCTCCTCTCTTTATTTATTTATTTGTCTCCCTTCAATTTACGGCCCAAAGCACAAAGAGCAATGTTGACATTTATTGTATAAGAAAACTTCAACCAATGATTTTGACTGATGTGAAAAATAAATGCAATGGAATCATTATCATCATTAATATTATAATATTTCGAAAATATGCAGAATATAGAATGCAAACGACTATTTCTCTCCGTGCAAATCATAAGCCAAGTTCAGTCAATTCGGCTAGTGCTATATTAATCATGAAATCAACATATGCTTCTCAGTCGATTCACAAGGAAAGTGTGGGATAAAATAGAATTAGGAAAGCAAAGTATGAAAGAGGAAGGTGCTGTGTACGCAGTGCTTACTAATATCATTTATTGACAATGTAATTTATGCTTAAGGTGTATTGGATTTGCAGATATGCAATGTAGATTGTGTTGCAGATGCATCGCAACATGTTTTTATCTTCGCTATGTTTATTTGGTCAATTACTGCAAAATTGCTGGCAATATCGTGGGAATAAATCTGTAGGATTTAGCGTTGATCCTTAAAATTCTTAGTAATGTATTATGTTCGTATTGTATACATCTTCAGGATTTACATTTGTACTGTAAGTCTGTGCATGCGTGTAACACCGATATGCGATCATGCTAAAATCATAGCTCAGTACGTTAATGTGTATCTCCCTCGCCTTGCCATTCTGTTCTGTGCTAACATAACATTTTGGCTTAGAACAGTCCGTGAGAAATGTCATCACGCTCGTTCTTTATTCCTTGTTCAAATAATATCTTCAGGTATTCATTACTTCGCCTGTTAGCACTGTGTTTGACTCCTGCGGCTCAGGCAAAGTTGCAAAAGTATATCCTATTTTCAGAGCGTTGCTCCTGATCTATTTCCTTTTGTCTCGGGAATGCTAATCCCTCCCAGTCCGGACTCTATATACGTACGCCAGTCATGGAAACCGGCCTGGAGGTGTTACGTGATTCAGAACTGGGAGGAGAGAGAACCGGGCGACGCAGCGGCCGAGGACGGGCAGCCCGGTCGGCCGGACTCGAGCGAAAGCGTCTTAAAACCGGGTCGCGAAAGAGCGAGCGAACGTGTTCATTGCCTCGTCACCATATGCAATTAAGGATTTGTGCTTAATTCGCCGCGTCGGTCGGGGTATCAGAGCGCCCTCGCGACTGGGAATGTATTGATCAGGCACAATTAAATGCATGTTCCAAGTGCCCGGGGCCGAAGCATTCCTCGTGCTGATGGAGTCGCTAATGCTCTTCGCACGCACACGCACGCACGCACATACGCACCCACACGCGTACGAGGGAAAATCGGTTGCTGGAATCCAGGTGTGAAGCTCTCCTGCTCGAGGCTGTCTCCCAACCGATTCCTGATCAGTTGGATGATAGGGATATAAATTCACACTTGGGATTACGGTATTTAATCAACAGCGGGCGAGGGCGTTCGGGCGTGGAGGCTCTGGACGTCTTTATTCCCTTTCCTGAACTGGGGCGGTGGTCTTGGGACGTTCCATCCTCCTCCTCCCCATGTTTCTCTTCCTCCTGATGTTTCTCAATCTTATTTATTATTTTCTCTCTCCAATTTCCTTGCTCCATATCCTCATCCCCCTTGTTCTGATGTTTCGCCATCTTCTCATTATTTTCTCTCTCCAAATTCTTTTCTCCGTCTCCTCCTGTTCCTCTTGTTCCTCCTTGTTCTTCCTCTTTCTTCTCGACCTGCTCGTCGTCCTCCTCCTCTTCTCCTTCTTTACTCGCCCTTCCTACTTCCTTCTCCTTTTCCTTCTCTCACTCCTCCTCTTCTTTGCCCTCAGCGTCCCTCTTCTCTCCTTTTCTCATTCGTCTTCCGTCTCTTAACCAATCTCCCTTGCCTCTTTTTCATTCCTCTATACCAGCCTTTCCTTTTCCACCATCCTTCTGCCACAATTCCTCTTCCCCACCTCTGCCTCCCCCATTCCATACCCTCCCTTCCCCATTCTCTCCTTTTATTCCCTCATTCCCTCCTTTCCCTCCTCTTCCTCAAAGACCCTCAACTCTACTTCCTCCTCCTCCTCCTCCTCCCTTTTCGTCCCCCTCCTATTCCTCCCCCCCCCCCCCCACCCGGACACAGATGGTGAGCGAACACGTTCCCTATATGGAGTATAACGGAAGGGATGACTAGCGTTAATTAATCGCATCCT
>NW_020870024.1:160624-165624 GCF_003789085.1 Penaeus vannamei
TATTATATCTCCTCATTAGTATATAATTAATAATATGATAATATTAGGTATATGACTATATACTATAAAAATATGTATATATTCATATATATATTTATAATATATATTATAATTACATATATATATATATATATATATATATATAGTATATGTACATATATACTACTAATTATATATATATATATTTATTATTTATTTATTATTATATTACTATACATACACACACACACACACATACACCACACACACACACACACCACACACACACACACACACACACCCTACACACCATATCATTATATACTATACGCTTATATATATACCATATATATGATAATATATATACTCATATATCTATATTATATATTTACTCTAATTACTCTCTGTCATGGTTAATATGTTCTCAGTATGTAATCTATTGATGCACGTGTGCATGCATTTGCATGTATTCAGAGAGACCAAGAGTGAGAAGTGGAAAAATCTTTCCGCATGCAGAGAAAGAAGAGAGAAAGAAAACGAAATATATATATACGAAGTGAGAAGAAAGAAAGACCGAAAAAAAAAACACATAAATTCAGTTGACGGCAATTGACCTTAAGTCACCATCCCATATGGGCCAGCACCGGAGCTGCCTCTCTTTTCAAGCTGATCGCGTTACTTAAGGAAAAATCTTAATGCCTGGCTCGTTTTGTGAGGACGCCGTTTTATGTTTGTGTGACGAATGTCTGACAAGAAAATTACTCTTTCTTTTAACAATTTTACATATCATTTGTATTCTCATGTAAATGGCGGGGGAGGACAGGGTTTGTGAGCTCAGGGGTGGCTATGGGCTAGGGGGGGTGAGGGGGCGAAGGCCCTTGAGATTGGTTTGTATTTGAGATGTGGAGGGAGATGGAGGAGGAGGAAGGAAGGAAGGCAGAGAAGGGAGAGAAGCATGGGTATAAGGAGGCGGAAGTGGGAAGGTGGACGGAAGGGAAGGAGGAAGGGAGGGAAAGGAAAGGGGAGAGAAGGAGAAAGAGAGGGAAGGAAGGAACGAGAGAGGGAAAGGGTACGCGAAGGGAAGGCAGAGGTATGGAATAGGGGAGGAGAAGTGAAGGAGGAGGAAAACAAAGGACGAGAGAAAGAGGGAGCGACAAGAGGACGTGTAGAAAGAGAGAGGGAGAGAAAGTGAATTGGGGGAAGAGGGAAAGGGGGAATGAAAGGAAAAAAAATAGGAAGGTGGAAAATGGGTTAACGGTGATGAATATCAACCGGAAAGAAAGAGGGAGGGGGAAGGAAAGAAGGGGAAGGAAGAGGGAGAGAGAAGGAGTTAGGAAATGCCTAAGGAATGGAAGTGGAATGTCTAGGAATGAAAAGGGAGGACGATTCAAGGGAGCATATGGAAAGGGAGGAGTGGATGAAGAGAGTAGGGAGACGAGAATTTTGGAATGGGAATGTAAGAGGGGAGGAGGGGAAAATTCGGAATAGGGCAGGAGGGGGGATGACAAGGGGAGAGGGAATGGGAGGACTAGGGTAAGGGGGAGGGATGGCCAGGGAGGGGAGTTAGGCAGGATCATAACATATTCAGCTGCAAATGGATCACAATTACCACGGTGGTTCGTTATGTTTAGCATGAATCATTAAATTTTTATGTTTACCTGTAATTAATCACGTTCCTAATGGCTTGGGCGGGGTAATTTATGCAGACGAAGGACATTTTCCCGAACACATCAGTTTGGAATGGCTTGCCGTCTCTGGCAAGTGGGACCTGCATTCCTCGTTCAAGTGCACAAGAAAAGATGTGCCACTTCCGTATATATATATTAGTATTGATTCTATTATTTTATTATTTATATATATACCTCTACCTACTACTTATATATACTATCTGATTAATTATATAATACTATACATATATACACCACACAACCACACATCACACACTCCACACGCTCGCACACACCACAACACCACAACACACCACCCACAACATTCACACACATACACACCACACACACACACACACACAACAACTAACACCCACACACACCACACCACCACACACACACATCACACACCGCACACAAGGACATATATATATTATTAAATATTTTTATATATATATATAATATATATTAAATATTATATATTTATATATATATTATATATATCTATTAACATACACAGCACACACCAGACACACACATAACAACACACACAAAGAGAGCGAGAGAAGAAGAGAGAGAGAGAGAGAGAGAGAGAGAGGGAGAAGAGAGAGAGATGAGAGGAGAGAGGAGAGAGAGAGAGAGAGAGAGAGAGGGGGATAGTTGCGGGGGAGTTAGAGGAATTTTCAGCGTCCCCCAAACCCACAGTGGAAATAATCGTTAAAAAAATCAAACGGGTTATCTTGATAGACAGTTAAATAAAATAGATCTATGTATATTTCCCATCTTACTTTATAACCTCTATATAGAAAAAAAATGTATTTTAGTTTATTGTATATTGTGTGTGTGTTGTAATGGACATTAGTCGTACATGTATATTTGTATCATGGAAGTATGTATGCACTGTATTATAGTTATTTCCCTATGAATATTACTTTATCTTCATTTTAACTTCATTATTATTAGGCTTAATTACTTGTTACAGCAATTATAGTTATTTTTTTTTTTTTTATAAATTATTATTATCCTGCCATACTGCTTTTTATCATTCATTGCCCATCATTACCCTTTATGAGTATTCAATTTTTTATCATTATCATCGTTATTGTTATTATTGTTGCTTTTGTTATTACTATCATTATTACCATTATCATCATCACTATCGTTATAATTCATCATTTGTTGTTGTTATATTATTGTCAGTACTTTTCCAATGTATATCTGAATTATTATCATCATTATTATTTTTTCTTTTCATTGTCGTTATCATCCATCATCTTATCTCTGTTATAAACTCTGTTATCACAATGTTATGTTTTGTATCTTCATTGTCATAACAGCAATCAATCAATGAATACTTATATAGATCACGTGTAAATCAGATTATAATGATCCTAATGATTTATCACTGTTCATTTTTTCACGTTTTCTCCCTATATGTTATTTCATATTTTGATTATTTCACTCTGATATAGAAGTTTCGTGTATAAGTGTTTGTACATACATCTTGCTGCCTCATTGCAAGGCGCTATTGCCACGTAGCAATACAACTAAACACACACATACAACACCAACATACGCGCACTCACACAAAACATACACACACGAAAGCAGCCAATAAAACACACACACACACGCACACACACGAAAGCACCCAATAAAACACACACACACATAAACACGCACGCACACACACTTACACACACGCACCGTGTATAATGCCAAAAGTGTGGTAAGTATATACCAATTTACGCGAGTGGTATCGTAAAATACCTTGTAAAAGAGAGAGAGAGAGAGAGAGAGAGAGAGAGAGAACGCGTGGGCAATACCTCTTTATTTTTTTCTTCCTAATTTAAGATTATTATTGTTATTATTTCTTTTATCCCTTACTTCGCCATTCGTGTTTGATTGCAGACACGAACGAAGGAGGGATCGATAGGCGTCTGAAACATTATCTATAATCTGATCGTTGTGTCGCTTCAACCATGGGAAACAATCACACCAGGAGGGTGGGGTGGGGGGGGGGGGTAGCGGGAGTAGGGGTGGGAGGGGGGAGGGCATGGTGGGGGAGATGGTGAGAGGGGGGGGGGGGACAGGGGGAGGGGGCATGGTGGGGGGAGATGTTGGGAGGGGGGGGAGGACGGGGACATGGTGGGGAGGGGAGATGGCGGACGGGAGTAGGATGTGGAGATGGAGGACGAGATGGTGGGGGGGGGGCGGAGAGGGGATGGGTAAGGGTGGGGCGGGGGCGGGCGTAGGGTGTAGGAGGAGATGGAGGACGAGGTGTTTGGGGGGAGGGGGTGCTTAGGGTAGGGCGGGGCGGGGATAGCGTGAATATAGGTAGGAGATGGTAGTGGGGGGGGTAGAGGGGTGCTGAGGGTGGAGTGGGGGCGGGGGTAGGAGGAGATGGAGGGCGAGGTGTTGGGGGGTGTTAAGGGTGGAGTGGGGGCGGGAGTAGGGAGCAGGAGGAGATGGAGGACGAAGGTGTTGGGGGGGGGGGGTGTTAAGGGTGGAGTGGGGGAGGGAGTAGGCTGGTGGTGGTGGAAGGGGGGTGCTGAGGTGGGTAGGGTGGCGGAGTAATGGGCAGGAGGAGATGGAGCGGGAGGGGGTGCTGAGGGTTGGGGGAGAGGGAGAGCTCTGGGGTGGGGTGGGGGCAGGGTTTGGCGTGAATAGGGGGTGGGAGGGGATGGAGGATAAGTTGGTGGGGAGGGAAAAAGGAGGTGCTGAGGGTAGGGTGGAGGGTTTGCGTGAATAGAGGGAGGAGTAGCAGGGGAGATGAAGGAGGGTGGTGGGAGAGGGGCGCTGAAAGTGGGGGTAGGGGCAGGGGTTGGCGTGAATAGTGGGTGGGGAAGGGATAGAGGATGAGGTGGTGATGGTGGGGGGGGGGGGGTTAGTTTGAAGTGAAGGGGGGGGAGGAACGGAAGTAGGGGAGAGGAGGGGTAGTGGAAGGGAGAAGGAGTGGGTGACGTGGGGAAGGGGAGAGAGAGGGAAAGGTGAGTGAGGTGGTTGAGATGGTGTTGAAGGGGAGGGAGGGGGAGGATGGGAATGAGGAAATTAGTGGTTCACATGGGGGGAGGGAGGAGGAGGGGGAAGTAGGAGGAGGTAAGCAAGAGGTGATAAAGGATGAAGTGAACGGAGAAAACGAAGGGGTGAGGGAAAGTGAGCTGGAGGGAAGGGAGGGCGGAGGGAAGAGGTTTGTGTACATGTGGGTGGGAGGGACTGAAGCGAGGGGGCGTGGCGATTTTTCTTGTTGTTTACAAATGCCTTATTATCTTCATAATCGTTAATTGTTTGTTTGTTTTTTCCTTTCTTTGATTAGTTTTTTTTATCATTATTATTTTTTTGCGTGATGTTATT
>NW_020870024.1:173124-190624 GCF_003789085.1 Penaeus vannamei
GAAATCGTTAGAAATTCTTTTGATCATTAATAACGTGTCGTCCGCGGAGTGACTTCAAAAGAAACAAAAAAAGATTCCATAATACGCAACCCAATCATTACTATCAAGAAGCAATGTTGCTGACGGCGTTGCATTCCCCTTGCGTCGAGTAAATACGGTGCAGTCACACGATCCGACGCTTTTGATATCAAATGATGTCACAGTACAATGCGGATAATGCCACAGCGGTTGCCAAAGAGTAAATGTCCTGTTAAGTGGTGAGAAGTATTTTGTTTGAGAATCATGAAAAACGAATTGCATTTTTTTTTTTTTTTTTGCGATTTCGAATTTGCAATGCGCCATCGATCAAATCCATCTTAATTGATTATTTACAACGAGTCAAGGATCTGATTGGTGACGAATGATTGGTCGAGTCGATCAGAACGACGGTGGCCGGGCATAAATTCGAATCTAATTAGTATAATACGAACTTTGTCATTTAATTAAAAAAAGATCTTGCTTTCCCGATAGTCTGGAACCGAAATAATTTTCTCCGAACCTACAAAATGAAGAATAACAAAAATCTATAAATTAGCTATCCGAAAAAAGTCAATCCCACTTTGCAGTAATACATACACAAAACACAATCAATAACAAAATATACTTGATGTCAACTTCTTGTTCATAAATTCAACAACATGATGATATCAAATGGTTGCAACCTCGTTCATAAAACCTGCTACCTCTTACTGACGCCCATATAAGTCCTGCAACATTTATCTCTCGCTGCCTCATGAGGACGCAACACCTTCATAATGGAAACTGGTGTTCGTGTCATTTGTTTTCGGGGCTGTCTTCGTCCTCAAGGTGACACGGGGGATTTGCCTCGATGGTGTCACCTGTGGATCAGCCCTGATGGGGCCACCTGCGGATTTCAGATTTACTTTACTGGTGTTACTCTTTTCGATTTACTTTACTGGATTACCTACGGATTTCAGATTTACGTTTTACTGGTTCACCTGTTACTGTGTACACCTGCGGATTTCAGATTTACTTTACTGTGTCACGTGTATTTATCCTGAAGTGTTTGATTTCAGATTTACTTTACTGGTGTCACCTGTGGATTTATCCTGAAAGTCACCTGTGGATTTCAGATTTACTTTACTGGTGTCACCTGTGGAATCACCTGCGGATTTCAGATTTACTTTACTGGTGTCACCTGTGGATTTATCTGGTGTCACCTCGGATTTCAGATTACTTATGGTGTCACACCTGTGACTGCTTGAAATTCGTGGTCACCTTGGATTTCAGATACTTTACTGGTGTCATCCATGATGGTGTCACCTGCGTTCAGATTTACTTTACTGGTGCACCTGCGGATTACATGGGGTCACCTGCGATGCTTCGATGGTACCCTGAAGTCGGAGTGCCTTAGTGTCATCTGCGGATCTGCTTTGATGGTATCACTTGCGGATTTCGGATGTGACTTGATGTTGTCACCTATAAATTTGCCTTAATGAGGTGTTTCTGCCTAATGGTGTCACCTGCATTTTACTTGATGGCACCTGTGCATTTCGGATTTGCCTTAATGGTGTCACCTGCGGATTTGCCTTGCCTTCATAGTGTTACCTGCGGATTTGCCTACAAATTTGCCTTGATATCACTTGCGGATTTGCCCTAATGGGGTCACCTCCGGATTTCGGATTTTCCTTGATGGTGTCACCTGGGATTTTCCTTGATGGTGTCACCTGTGGATTTCCACCTGTGGGATGGTGTGCGGACCTGTGGATTTTCCACCGGATTTCGCTCCACCTGGGATTTTCCTTGATGTGTCACCTGTGGACCCTGCACCTTGGTGTCACCTGTGGATTTGCGGATTTCGGATTTGGCTCAGAGGTGTCACCTGTGGATTTGACCTGATTTTGCTCGTGGATCTTCCTAGATGGTGTTATTCACGGATTTACTTTGGTAAGTCCTTTGTGGATTTACCTTCAAGGGGTTATTTCTAAGAGCTGTTGTTTAATGGTAATTTACATGTCAGTCATTCCATTCATCCAATTATCAAACCATTTCTATATAATTTTAATAAAGGCCTTAAAAGAAGACAGAAGAAAGAGAGCAAGGAAGAAAAGACGATTGGAAAAAGGAAAAGACAGAAGAAAAATTACTCAAAACACACACACACACACACAAATAAGAAAGGAGGAAGCAGACAAGAATGGAAAGCAAGAATGGAAAAAATAGAAACTTGGTATATGGCAGTGACCCCGGGATTAGCCAATCCACACAATCAGGGAAGGAACGAGATTGGTGAACATCCGAATTTCCAGATGCATGACAAATGATAGCAGCAATCCCTAACAGCTGATCACAGGAACGGCAAACCTTTTTCGTGTCGCTTTTGCAACGTATCTTCAAGTCGAAGCACCAAGCAGGTATCCTTTATGTAAGGAGTCTCTGCCAGGGAGGGTGATCGTGGTGATGTGATTATGACCGCGCTATAGTGACGATGGTGGTGGTTGGTAGGTCTTTTGGAGGGGTTTGTAGTGTGGTGACGTGGTGGTGACGGAGATGGTGGTGATCTAGTGTTGGTGATGCTGGTGAGATGCGCGAATCGAGGCGCAGGACTGATCTTGTCTCTGGTTGTAATGCCTGTGATCGAGGGGGTTTATGATATGACTCGGAAGGCAGACACAGAGCGAAGCAGAGGGCGGTCGGGAGGCTCAGCGGGTGCTACATGTCACACCTGGGCTGGCAGGATTTTTTTTCCTCTTTTCTCTCTCTCTCTCTCTCTCTCTCTCTCTCTCTCTCTCTCTCTCTCTCTCTCTCTCATCTATCTATCTATCTATCTATCTATCTATCTATCTGGTGTTTGCCCCCCCCCCCCCACCTTCTCTCTCCTCTCTGTATGTCCGACTGTTTGTCTATCTGTCTGTCCCTGTCACTCCTTTCTCTCTCTCTCTCTCTCTCTCTCTCTCTCTCTCTCTCTCTCTCTCTCTCTCTCTCTCTCTCTCTCTCTCTCTCTCTCTCTCTCTCTCTCTCTCTCTCTCTCTCTCTCTCTCTCTCTCTCTCTCTATCTCTATCTATCTATCTATCTATCTATCTATCTGTCTGTCTGTGTCCCCCACCCCCCCACCTTCTCTCTCCTCTCTGTATGTCCGACTGTTCGTCTATCTGTCTGTCCCTGTCACTCCCTCCCTCCCTCTCTCTCTGTCTCTCTCTCTTTCTCTCTCTCTCTCTGCATATCTGCCCGTCTGCTTGCCAGTCTGTTTCTCCCTCCCTCTCTTCGTCTGTTTATCTGTCCGAATGTATCTGTCTAACTGCCTCTACCTCTACCTCCTCCCTTTTTTAAAGAATGTCTGCCTGTCCGTCTGTCCACCTCTCTACGCGACTCCGGCCATTACATTTCACCTTCAAGACTCATCAATTTCGCGTGTTCTTGCGTGGTCTACCGCAGATAACGACCATTTCTTAAGAACATCCCTGACGTAGGTGCGTCTAAGTACCACTCGATGTCCATCTCGGAACAAGGGAGCGTTGCCTATCACCGACTGTGATTGCATCCACCTTAAGATCCATCTAGTTCTTGGTATCGTAATTTTTACTAAGATGCAGCTACCATTATCATCGTCACTGGTGTGTTGTTTATTGTTGTTAACAATGCAATCAGAGAGATATATGATATAAGAGTGAGTGAGTGAGTGAGAGAGAGAGAGAGAGAGAGTAGAGAGAGTGTTTGTGACAGAGGGGGGGGGGGGGAGGAAGGGAGGGAGGGAGGGAGGAGGAGGGAGGAGGGAGGAGGGAGGGAGGAGGGGGGAGGAGAGAGAGAGAGAGAGAGAGAGAGAGAGAGAGAGAGAGAGAGAGAGAGAGAGAGAGAGAGAGAGAGAGGAGAGAGAGAGAGAGAGAGAGAGAGAGAGAGAGAGAGAGAGAGAGAGAGAGAGAGAGAGAGAGAGAGAGAGAGAGAAGAGAGAGAGAGAGAGAGAGAGAGAGAGAGAGAGAGAGAGAGAGAGAGGAAGAGAAAAGCCGGAGAGTTAGTGAGCGAGAAAGAAAAAAATAAGCAGTAGAGTTAGAGAGAGAAAGAGAGAGAAGCAAGGGCGTCAGAGAGAGACCAAGATCGGACCTCAGTGAAGCACCACCGTCCTCACCCGGGGCTAAAGGTGTCAATCGCACGTCACTTTTGAGTGCCATAATTTAGCATTAAGACGGTTCCTGCGACGTGAGGTAAAGACAAAGAGGGTTCAAGAGGTATAAACACAAAGAGGTTCTAAGAGGGATTGGATGTCACTCGCTCGAGTGCCGATTCTTTTTGGACCTTTTTTAAGTCTTTCCCACGACGCGGCTCCAGTGATTTGTCGTCTTTGGTTAAATGATGAACCGAGTGAATGATTAACGATTGAAGGGATGCGTCTCCCCATTGCAGGCTGCGCTCGCTTGCTTGCTCTGCCTCGAGACTTGTCTTCGTTGCTAAGGGCGATTGTGTTCTTGGAGCTAAGTTAGGCGATGGGAATCAGACAAATAGACAAAAAAGAGAGAGAGAGGAGGAGGAGGGAGAGAGAGAGAGAGAGAGAGAGAGAGAGAGAGAGAGAGAGAGAGAGAGAGAGAAGAGAGAGAAGAGAGAGAGAGAGAGAGAGAGAGAGAGAGAGAAAGAGAGAGAGAGAGAGAAAGAGAGATTTCTGTATATAGAGAAAAAAAGAGAGTGATGATGTTGATAATGATAATAATACTGCTACTACTAGTAGTAATAGCTGTAATAGTAGCATTGGTAGTACTGTAATAGTAATAACAATAATGATAATAATCTTTATGATAATAATGATATTCAGAGTAATTGATGATTTATTACATCTTTAATTTTTATAACAATTATAATGAAAAAGATGATATTGATGGTAATAATGATAATGATAACAATAAAAATAGCAACAATAATGATATTGATAATGATAATTTTAACAATGATATCAACAGTAATGAAAAGAATGATGATACTTATAATGATGATGATTATAATGTCAATAACAGTAAGAATAGTAACAATAACAATAATGGAAATGATAATGATAAACTTCTCCCTCTTCCTCATCATCATAATGATAATGATAATGATAGATATAAAGATATTGCAGTACTACTATTACTATTAATAATCATAATGTTGATAACAGTAATGATGATAATAGAAATGATAATTGTGGTGATACAATTTCTATTGTTGTTACAAATGTTTACCTATTATTTGTTTGCCATTATCTATATTATTGTCTTTATCATCTTATTGTTATCATAATGATTGATATCATTATTACCGTTATTATTGTTATGGTCACCATCATTATTAATTGCCATTGTTGTTGTCACAGCAGAGGTGTCTTAGTCTAAATCAAATAAAATGCAAATAAATTTTGGTGGTGATCCGGCTCATGATCCGGAGCCAGATTTTTATAGATTACATCAGTTACCCCTAAGGCCTTATAATAGGGTAACTTATTACTATTATATTCATGGACGTCACCAGTGTACTTGGGAAAGATTGAATTTCAATGTAATTCTTTAATTGTGACCATAATTATTATTACTACTATTATCATCATTATCATTATCATTACTGTTTTTGTTGTTGTTGTTATCCTCATCTTTTAGTTACTATCAATACAATTGTTATCATCATTATAATCATCATCACTATCATTATTATCATTGTTGTTATCGTTATTATCATTATTACTATTTTCATGGGTGTTATCATTATTGTCACTAGTAATAATAATAGTAATAACATTAATGAATATGACAATACTAAAGACAATAATAGTAATAGTAATAATAACAATAATCATTATCACTTTTACCGTCATTTTTAATCATAGTTATTTCAGTCAGTATTACCATTATCATTATTTTTATTATCCTAATTATTATCATTATCATCATCATCATCATCATCATCATCATCATCATCATCATCATCATCATCATCATCATCATCATCATAATAATAATAATAATAATAATAATACTGTTACTGTTATCACTATATCCTCATAATCATTATAGTAACTGTTATTGTTATTTTCATAGGAACTATGCAGAAGATAACAGCAATGAAAGTAAGAATATCAATAATACTGACAATGATAACATGAGAAAGAGTAGGAATAAAAATTATAAAAGACATAGTTATAAGAAAGATAATGAAGCATATTATACTTATCTTTATCATGGTGACAATAACAATGAGAAATTAGTTATTAGTTATGCAAATAGTAACAACTGAAGTACTGTTACTGCTGCTGCTCCAAGTGGTCGTTATATCGAGGTAAATGGTAATACCATTTCTTTTCTAAATATCAATCACTGACAGATTGAAAAGCACCTCATCATTATCAGTGTAGCAATCGCCAAAGAAGACTTAATAAAATGGGGTTCTCATTAAAGAATAAGAGCACAATGCCTGAGAAAGACATGCTGTTCTTGCCGCATGGATAATAAAACATTTCCCCCTTTTTTTAATTCCTTGTTCTTGTACTAATTATGAAAGTGAGCATTGTTAATTGTCAGGGTGTACATAAACATAGTAATAGTAATAATGATAATAATAATAATCATTATCATTTTACCATCATTTTTTATCAAAGTTGTTATAGTCTGTATTATTATTATTATTATCATTATTGTTATTATCATTATTATCATTGTATTTTCATTGTTATTATTATGATTATCATCATCATCATCATCATCATTATTATCATTATTATCATTATTATTTTTATTATCATCATCACAGTTGTTTATTGTGTCTACTCTAAGTTGACTTTACTTTGATGGGTCTCCTATATATCCCTATCTATATATCTATAGGAAAGAGGGGGGGGGAAGCAGAAAAAAAACAAAGTAAAAACAGAATTTTAAAAATGTTGAGTCATCTTCACGCAAGGTAATAAAGTGTGACCTTGCTTATGTATGTACACTCTCTTTACGTGTGTGTGTATCTGTCTGTCTATTTATCTATGCATCTACGTGTCTATTTATTTATCTAGTCATCTAGCTACTTACCTGTATCTGTCGATATATCTATCTGTCTTTCTATCTACCTTCTTATCTATCCATCCATAAATCCATCCTTCTATCCATCCATCCTCCTTCCCTATCTCCATCCATCCATCCCTCTATCCGTCTATCCATTCATCCATCATTTCATCTATCCACCCATCCTTATCTCCATCCATCCACCCATCCATTCATCCATTCATACATCCATTCATTCATCCATACACCTATCTATCCATCGAGCTATTCATCCATCCAATCCTTCTATCCATCTATTACTATTGATCCATCCATCCATCCATCTACGCACATATGTATACACGATCTCTATCACAATAGATATTCAATATGATTTTCTGTTTATATACGGAAGGTTACGCTGCAGCACCTTGTGTGAAGATGACTCGGCATTTTTGCTATTCTGTTCGTCACTATTCTCTTTTACTTTTTTTTTTCTTTTATTCCTCTTCTTTTTTTTCTTCTTCTTTCTCTGCGTTATCTATTATCCTCTTCTCTCTTGCCTTTCGGTTTCCCTCTCCCCGTCTTCTTGACCTCCACCTCGCGCTCGACCTCCGACTGGCGCTCGACCTCCGCTTCGCGCTCGACCTGTGCCTCGCGCTCAACTTCGCTTCGCGCTCGACCTTCACTTCGCGCTCGGCGCTCGACCTCCATTTCGCGCTCGATCTTCACTTCGCGCTCGACCTCCACTTCGCGCTCGACCTTCACTTCGCGCTCGATCTCTGCCTAGCGCTCGACCTCCATTTCGCGCTCGATCTTCACTTCGCGCTCGACTTCGCGCTCAGCCTCGAGCTCGACCTTCACTTCGCGCTCGACCTTCACTTCGCGCTCGACTTTCACTTCGCGCTCGACCTTCACTTCACCGCCCAAGCGCTAGACCTCCACTTCGAGCTCGACCTCCCTTCGCGCTCGACCTCGTCTGACGCTCGACCTCCGTCTGACGCTCGACCTCCACTTCACGCTCGACCTCCGCCTCGCGTTCGACTTCCGCCTGGCGCTCGACCTCCACTTCGCGCTCATCCTTCTCCTGTCGCTCGTCCAACTCATACTCGATCCTCACTTCGCGCTCGACCTCCGCCTGGCGCTCGACCTCCACTTCGCGCTCATCCTCCTCCTATCGCTCGTCCTCCACCTCATACTCGATCCTCACTTCGCGCTCGACCTCCACCACCGAAGCACGTTGCAAGCGAGGCCGCCAAGATGCTCTTAGTCCGGCTTGTTGCACAGATGACATGTTGCAAGAGCGGAACCTCCTCCTGAAGCCGTGACTAACGCGAAAATGAATGTCGTGAGGATAAGGATACGCCATTGCATCCAACACGCATATGTTTATCCATCTCTTTAGCGGGAAACCTTTTTTTTTTTTTTTTTTTTTTTTCTTCCCCACTTTCTTCCAGGAGTTATCGACAGCACAGGTAATGGGGAGGAGTTGCTTGGACTGCGCGTGAGAAATTGTTTGTGAGGCTTTTTTCTCTTTCCCTCTCACTCTCTTTCTCTCTTTTTTTCTCTCTCTCTCTCTTTCTCTCTGTCTGTCTTTGTCTTTCTCTATCTATCTCTCTCTTTCTCTCTGTCTGTCTTTGTCTTTCTCTATCTCTCTCTCTCTCTCTCTCTTTCCTTTCCTCTCTCTCTCTCTCTTCTCTCTCTCTCTTCCTCTCTCTCTCTCTCTCTTTCTCTCTGTCTGTCTTTGTCTTTCTCTCTCTCTCTCACACATATGCACACTCACATTTACTCTCTCTCTTTCTCTCTCTCTCTCTCTTACTTATTTAATCTCTCTCTATCTATCTATCTATCTATCATTTACTCTCTCCTCTCTCTCCCTCTCTCTCTTATCATTTACTCTCTCTCTCTTTCTCTCATCTTCCTCACTTACTCATACTCTCTCTCTCTCTCTCTTTTTCTCTCATCTTCCTCACTTACTCATTTACTCTCTCTCTTCCTCTCTCTCTCTCTCTCTCACACACACACTCATTTACTTTCTCACTCTCTTTCATCTCCCTTACTTGCTAACTCATTTATTCTCTCTCTCTCTTCTCTCTCTTTCTCTCCCTCTCTTTCTCTCTCTTGCATCTTCACAATCACATTTACTTTCTTTCTCTTTCTCTCTCTTGCATCTTCACAATCACATTTACTCTCTCTCTCTTTCTCTCTCTTGCATCTTCACAATCACATTTACTCTCTCTCTCTTTCATCTTACTTAATCCTTTACTCTTTCTCTCTCTTTCTCTCTCCCTCTCTTTCTCTTTCTCTCTCTCACGTCTTGACTTTCCACATGCGACCAAGCTTCTGAGCGTCTCTAAGTTGCTCGTAGCTTCACCCAATAACCAAGGGGTCCTTTGCAACAAGTGTCAAAATGTCCATATCCAGACTGGCACACACAGGGCGCTTGGCTGCAATTGATGTCTCTCAACTGGACATCCGAAGTATTCATTATCCGTCTTCCGTGGCTATCAGTGTCCGGCCCCCGATCGATTCTGGGAAAAAATGCCATTTGCATATGATTATAATTGGGTCGATGGTATTTTTTACATCGGGAGAAATCGTTTCGTTTCGAGGCTTGTGTTTGGGAAGGGGTAGAGGGAGGGAGGGAGGGAGGGAGGGAGAGGAGAGAGAGAGAGAGAGAAGAGAGAGGAGAGAGAGAGAGAGAGAGAGAGAGAGAGAGAGAGAGAGAGAGAGAGAGAGAGAGGAGAAGGAAGGGAGAAAGAGAGAGAGAGAGAAGAAAAAAAAAGAGAGAGAGGGGAGGGGTCAGAAAGGTAAACGAAGAAAGAGAGAGAGAGAAGGGGGGGGGTAATATGCACAAGTAGACAAACAGACAGTTCACTACATAGATAACAACTGTAGATAGAAAGAGAGAAAGGTTCTCAGATGGCCAAACATAGAGAAACAAAAGGAGAGACAGAGAAAGGGAAAGAAGAAAAGATATTTATCCAATTCTAAACATTCCGCCCTCTTTTGTTTTGGCCAATCGTGCGCAAGTCCCATGTGAAAAATACTTTTTAACTGCGCCCGCTCGGGTCAGACCTCTAATAATTTCAATTGTACATTAAGCGGTATCGCGAAATCACGTTGCGAAATTACAGAGCCGGGGCAAGATGGCGGACCGAAGAGGGAAACATATCATTACAATGTCTTTAACCCGAATCTTGTGCGATCGGCAATGACAAGGGAGAGATTCGGATCCTATTCGGTTTATTCATAGATGCCATAATACTAAAACAGTGCTGTATATATATTCGGACAAATGCCTGTAATTTCTCCGTGATAGGCTAATGCTAACTCCAAGTATTCGCCGAGAAATGTCCGGCGGCGGGGATATTGATTATAATATTATTTCTTATGCAGCGGCAACATAAGGATCAAGATAGATTGCGACAGCTTGCTTGAGGCGTCCCCCGAGCTGCGTGCTTCCCAATAATTTAAAATATCCGTATGAGAAACAGTCACTGATAATAATATACCCCTCCACGATCTTTATCATTTGCCTTATGAATATGCGAGAGTGTATATTATGTATGACGTAGACATTTGAATTATACCTCCTTACCGAGCGCCGTTTCTGATTAGGGGTGATACATTTTTTTATGTAAGAAAGAAAGAGAAAAAAAATCTAAAAAAAAAACTTGCCGCGCGGGAGGAGGTGCATAGGGGGGGGGGGGGGGCAGTTGATGACAGAAAATGATAGAATAAGAGAAATATAATAAAAGTAATGAAAAGGATTATACCGAGAGAAGAGGGGCAATGCGAGAAGAAAGAGAAAAAGAGGGAGAGACATAAATATAGAGAGAGGAAGAGATGGGGGTGATACATATATATGTAAATATATGTATATGTATACATATACATATATATATATATATATATATATATATATAATATATATATATATATATATATACTCATACATATATGTATGTATGTATGTATGTATCTATCTATCTATATCTATCTATCTATCTATCTTCTATCTGTCTATCTGTCTGTCTTTCTGTCTGTCTGTCTGTCTGTCTGTCTGTCTGTCTCTCTCTCTCTCTCTCTCTCTCTCTCTCTCTCTCTCTCTCCTCTCTCTCTCTCTCTCTCTCTCTCTCTCTCTCTCTCTCTCTCTATATATATATATATATATATATATATATATATATATATTATATATATATATATATATATATATATATATATATTATATTCATTTATTTATATATATAAATACCAAAGACTAAGAGAATGAGAAAAAAATTAACACAAAGAAAGAACGCAAGGACGAGAAGGAGAACAAAAAAGAAGAAAGAAAAAAGAATTCTTCTTAAGATGGTTATGAAGATGCGGCGAGCACATGGAGATCTCAGGGAGTATTCCTCAAGGGGGAGAAATATCTCTCAGCCGCCTCAAGATTTGCCAAGAAATGATGCTGAGACGTCAAGGGAGAGAGATTCACATCGCTTTGGTTTGGCTTGGCGCTGAGCACACGAGGGGAGGGAGTGGGGTAGGGGAGAGGAGGAGAGGGGAGGGGGAGGCGAGAGGCAAGAGACAGAGAATGAGAGGGAGATATAGAAGAGAGAGAGAGAGAGAGAGAGAGAGAGAGAGAGAGAGAGAGAGAGAGAGAGAGAGAGAGAGAGAGAGAGAGAGAGAGAGAGAGAGTGGAGTGGGCGATAGTTAGATAGAAAGAGAGACTGAGAAAGAGAAAGAGTGGGGAGGGAGATAGAGAGAGAGAGAGATCTGTTTATGTGGGTACATAAAGAAATTCTTTACTCATTGCTTAACGACAACATAACTATTGTTTCTATATCTACGTTAACCATCGCACAAAGCAGATTTATTTCCCCAGACATGTTTTTTTTACTTTTTCTTCTTCAAAATGGTGATGGTTTGTTGCCTTTGTAGTTTTGTATGTAGATGTGTGTGTGATATGAATAAGAATATCTACACGTTTCTTTTTATCTCTTACGATTGCCTTCTCTCTCTCTCTCTCTCTCTCTCTCTCTCTCTCTCTCTCTCTCTCTCCTCTCTCTCTCTCTCTCTCTCTCTCTCTCTCTCTCTCTCTCCTTTCTCTCTCCCTCTCTTTCTCATTCTTTGTTTCTCTCTCCCCGACCCCTCCCCTCTCAACTCTCTCTCCCCCGCCTTTTTTTTTTTTTTTTTTTTTTTTGTCTCTCCCTACACCCCTCTCTCTCTCTCTCTCTCTCTCTCTCTCTCTCTCTCTCTCTCTCTTCTCTCTCTCTCTCTCTCTCTCTCTCTCTCTCTCTCTCTCTCTCTCTCTCTCTCACGCAACACCTACACACACACACGCCCCCACAAATAATTGCCCTCAACGTACTATCCTAAGATGCTAGTTTATATTTCTAGACAATATAAGTAAACATGTATATATAAAATCAAGAACTATCACGCAGTTTTCTTCCCGAACAGCTCATAAACACCAGAACAAATAAAATAGCATTTGATATCTAATGCTCCTTTTTTTCTCATTAATATGCATTTATCGCACTAATTAACGCTCTTGCTGCAGTCATTTTTAAGGATTTAATCTATTTCATCTTGAATACGAGATAAAAAAGGGGAGTAAATGTGTTATTATTGTATAAAACAAAATTAATTATTGTAAAGTACTTAAGACGACTTAGTCCGAAATGTAGTAGATGAAAGGTACAAAAAAAAAGCGAAGGATAAAAATAGAGAGTAAATTGAAAATAAAATGAAAGAGGAAGATTGGAATCAAAGAAAAATGAGAGGAATAAGACGAAAGGAAGTGGAGATAGTGAGCGACAGGGAGGAGGGAGTAGGGAGTAGGAGTAGGGAGAAGGGGTAGTTAAATAGAGAAGGAAAGAGTAGAAAATGAAATGGAAAGAAGAGAAAAGAAGAAAGGAAGAATGGAAGAAGAGATATTAAACTAAGAGAATTAATATCAACGGAGAAAAGGTGAAATAGAAAGAAAAAGTAGCAAGAAAAAAAAGAGAAAGCAAATAGGAAAAACAAGAAAATCATCATACTGATAAGATGATAGTGGAAAGAGAGAGCGAAAGACAAGGAGATAAACAGAGACAGAGAGACAGAGAAAGAAAGCATCAGATAAAGAGAAGTGGACGCAGGGAGAGACGAAGTAGATAAAGCGGAGAGACGATTATGAAAAAAATAACATAAACGGCAATAAAATTATAAAAAAGAGAAGAATTAAAAACGCACAAAAAAAGAAAAAAATACACATTTTTACTGTTCTCAAAACTAAATAGATAAAGAAAAAGAAAAAAAAATGAAAAAGAAATGAGCCTGGAAAGTTAGAGCCATTTTACAAAACGTTGTTGTTGTTGTTGTTGTAATTGTTGTTCCAATTGTTACTACTGCGAGATGGCAACTTCGATTAAATTCATCATATCACACCATCACGATATGGAGATGTGGAGATATGCTTCTTATTGCCCTCCTGCAGAAATCTTGAAGATGTTTTGCTAGATAACTTTATTTATTTGTTGTGTCCGTTTCACTTTTTGGATATCTTTTGGCCAAATCTTCTTATCATATTGATTCCATTATCGTTCTTAAATCTCTTAACCTAATTTGTCTCTATTCCCAAGTCTTATTTTTGAATCCGGAGGGCGGGGTCATCGGCTAGATTACCAGAATCGCAACTTTTTCTGCAATATTTGAATGTCTTCTCTTTTTTCGTCCTCTTTTTCTTTTTTATTCCTGTTTTCTTTTTCAATATTTATTTTTTCTTCTCTTTTCTCTCCTATCCTATCCTATTTTCATTATTTACATATTTCTACTTGTACTCCCTTTCTTTACATTCTCTTTCCACCGTCTTTCCTTTCTTTCCCTTCTCCCTCTTCTTCTTCTTCTCCTTCTTCATCATCACCATTATTGTCACATTCTCTTCCCCCTTCTTCTTATTCTCCTTCATCATCACCATTACTATCACATTCTCCCCCTCCTCCTTCTTCTTTCTCTTCTTCTTCACCTGATTCTTCTCTTACCATCTCCTCCTCCACATCTTCTTCCTTCTTCGTCTTATCTCCGTCTTCGCTTATTTTTGAACCCATTTTATCACGTCATTATCACTACTTAAATGCGAAAATCCTCTCAGCGCAACGACTAACTCCATCCACTTTTTCGCTCGAATAAGACTAATCAAAATAAAGCGTTCAATCAAATTAATACAATGGACAATGTAGAAAAAAATAAAATAAAAAGACAAATAAATAAGATGCTTATATCACACCGTGTAAATTTCCGCTGCACTCAAATCGATGACGTAAGCGTAACTGTATCCTCAAATATCCTCTATTTTATAGATCTGAAATACTCGCAAAATCTTCTATGAAAAAATGAGTGTTATATTATTTTCACTACTTACTTATCGTCTTCCCTCTCTACTTTCTTGCTGATAATGATAATGATGATATTAAAGGGGATAGTGACATTGATAAAAGTAAGAGTAAAGGTAATTGTAATGGACATAATGATAATAATAATACTAATGTAATAATTATAAATATGATAAGAAAATCATTATAATGATGTTAATTATTATGATGATCATAAAATACTGATAATGGTGATGATAATGAAAAAAATTATATCAATAGGAACAGCAAACAAAATGATAACTGTGATAATAGCAATAATCATCATTTATCCATGCCAGTGCCGCAGTGCATTATTCCATCTTTCAAAAATGATTATGATGATTATGATGATAATACCGATGATGATGATGATGATACCGGTAATGCCAATATTTTGATAATAATGCCAATAATGATAACCATGATAAAAATGGTGATAATAATGATAATTCTAAAAATAATAATGCCAATAGAATAATCATGATCACAAAAATAATGATGACGACGATAATAATGATGTTAATGATAATAATCCTAATGATAATGATACCACTACTTCTACTAATAATGATAACAACAACAGCAATAATAATGATGATAATGAAAATGATTGTGAAAATAACAACAGTAGTAGTAGTAGTAGTAGTTATAATAATGAAGATAATAGCAATAGCAAAAGTAAGATTCTAATGATGATAAAGATAAGAACAATAATGACATTCATAATAACAGTGATAATGATAATAATAAAAATAACGATAATGATGATGAAAATACCAATAATAATGATGTTGATAATGATAATAGTAATAATCATATCAATAATGAAAATAATGATGATAACAATACTGATGAAAGTAATGATGATGATATGATGATGATGATGATGATGATGATGATGATGATGATGATGATGATGATGATGATGATGATGATGATGATGATGATGATGATGATGATGATAATAATAATAATAAATATTAACATTATGATAATGATGACAACTTTATCATTATTAATAATAATGATAACAGCAATAAAAATTATAATGGAATTATAATAATGATAATAATGATAGTAATAATAATGGTAATAATGCTAATAGCAATATTAACTTAAATAATTATAATAATAACAGAAGTATAATAGTAGTGACAATAAATAATAATAATAGTAAAATGATGATAATAACAATGTTAAGTATCCTTATGATTATCATCATTGGACAGCTAACTCCGACGGGGGCGCATAGCCACATCTACCCTGTATTTCCACATGCGAGGGTATCTCATGGTGGGTCGCCTGGCAGTGACTCGACCCATCTCATGCTCTTCATGACAGGTTGGATCGATCTGCCCAAGCCACGATTTCTTAGGTCGACCAACAGGCCTCCTCCATCAAGGGTTGTCTTGCAAAGAGACAACCTGGTGGGGAGGATCAACCTGTTGAAAGCGAGACAGGTATAGCTGTATAGCTTGAGTTGGCAATTCCAAATTGTGCAAGTAACAAGTCCTATGCCAGTCTCATGGTCTAACTATTTGTTTGATGCGTGGTCCCACCAAGGACCTATTACAAAAGTCATCAAGATGACATTCCAAGACACTGGATAACGTCCAGGTTTCACTAATGTGTAGTAAGACTGGCATTATCAGGGCACTGAAAACACATAGCATGGTCCTTCTGTACAGGTACCAGAATCTCCAAATACTCTTGTTGTGCAAGTTTATGACCCCGGCTACCAGGCCAATCCGTCTACTGACTTCTTGGTCTGACACCGCAGAGTTATGACACAGGTATGGAAAGCTCTCTGTGACTTCAATGTCCTCGCTGCAAGCACATACCAACTGAACAGGTTCTCCTAGCAGATCTCCAAAGTCCTGGACCTTGGTCTTGGTCCAAGAGACCTCCAGACTCAGTATCATGCTAAATGCATGACAGTGCCAGAGTTGCTTAACAATGACTTTGGACAGCAGTTCTGCTCTGTATCCAGTCCATGCAAGTGTTGAAAAGTGTTGGTGCAAGGACACAGCCTTGCCTCTCTCCTGAACTCGACAGGACCCCACCACACTTTCAGTACCATTATACAGACGTTATTAATCTAATAATCCTTGTTTAAGTTCCTCTCAATCTTAAGATCTCCCAGAGTGATTCCAGATGTACCGTGTATAATGCCTTCTTGAGATCGATGTAAGCTGGAAGCACGCACTGACAGTGCGTGGGATCGAATGTAGGTTAGCAAGATTGCTAGATGAGAACACTACAGATGCATCACACAGCACACAAATAGTTTTAATAAATCATCCTATCGCAAAGAACGAATGTTCCAAGCCCCCATCCTGAAGTTGAGCCTCGGGCAGTCACTTAGGGTGGATGCCAGCTCTGCCACCTGTGAGGGTCCTGTGGGCTTTGACCTACAAACCTCACGCGAGGTTGGGGGCCATTGGGACGGGGATGGAACAGGTAGCCCCTGCTCTTTGCTTGAGTCCCAGCAATCGCCAATCCAGAGAGAACCACAGCCTGCATAACTTGCTGGGTTAGAGAGACGTTTGCCCTCCCTCAAGCACCAGCAATCATAGAACACGTTGCCAGTTGGGTTCTCTTGGGGAGGCTAACTGGCAAGACCCGCCTCCCCCTAGTGGCCCATCAACCCCAGGGTGTATCCACACGCCGGTGGGCCATGACTTCGTACCTTTAGGGCCTGATGCTCCATCAGCCTCCACAGTTCAGCCTAGGACCGCAAAGGGCCTAGTTTCCATGGGCGATTACGAAGAGGCACTGCAGAAGTCTTGATAATGGAGAGGCTATGAGCCGACAAAGGAGGCGTATGCACAGCTGCTCCCTTTTCGTACCAGCTAGCCAGCGGTGGCAGCTGCAAGCGACAAGGCATGCAAAGCGCTTAACACTCTAAGGTACCATACCATCACTTCATCACCCTGCACATAAAGCACCTCCCAATGATAGTAATATTGATAATTACAAATATAAGAATAATATCATTAATGATAATATCAGTAATGATAATTAGGAGGAGGATAATTATAATAACAATGATTATTATAATAGTAATGATTATAATAACTATATTAATTACAATAACAGTAATAATGATAATAATAAGTATAATA
>NW_020870024.1:198124-200624 GCF_003789085.1 Penaeus vannamei
TCTTGGGTCTTCCCACTTGTCTTCTCCCTCTTGGTGCCGACTGGTTCCATGGTGGGTATCTATCCACGTCAATCTTTATCATATGCCCATACCTCCGTAGTGGACTTTTCTCCATAAAAATTATTATATCCCTCGAGACCAATATCTTTCCTACGGTCTCTCCTAGTAACACCCTTAATTAGACGTAAAACTCGTATTTCAGCTAATTGGAGGTTACTTTTAATTTATATTGTCAGTGTCACCGGTTTGCTAGACCTGCCGCGGGCGTCGGGACTGCTGACTAGTGGCATCGTCGTACTTATTACTCCTCGAAGGTTACAGAAGTGCTTTCATCACGCCCGAGCAAACGCGAAGTAGGGGTAAGCTGCTGCACCTCTACAAAGTTACATAGTCCCTTTTCCTAATGGATGTGTGTATGATAATACATTGTGACTGCTCAACATGTTTCCCTCATTGATTGCAATATAAACCATAAATCTTTAAATCGTAAGACAGGCTTTCGTGAACACACAAACACACCCATCCACCCCCCCCCCCCCCCACACACACACACACCACACACAAAAAAAAAAAAAAAATCACAATCACTTCATAATAAGTGCACAGAACTACTTGTTTCGCAGTGAAAGGGTTAACGATAATGCCGTCGATCGATGTACATTGTGAGTTTAGTGTAAAAATTACAATCTTCGAATTCCTTCCTTTGGAATATGGAGGCAGGTGGAGATGAGCTTGGAAATCCCTCAGGTGAGTGTCTGCTGAAGTGTGCCCTTGCTTATGTCTGAAGTGACCTTTTAAGTGAACGTCTATAGGTACTCATATGGTGTTAGCTTATTAAGTTATATAAAGTTTATTATTTTCGTGGGTCATTCCATTAGTTTTTCAACTACCCATTAAGAACTCGACGTTATAAAACTTGCCCGTTACAATCTTGCGGGTTCCCTCAGACCTAATACTTCTCCCGTGATAATTTTGCCTATACGTAAAATAGCTTAAGTTGAGTTAGCAATGTGATATGTTGCTTTCACTTTTATTGCATAATCTTTCTAATCAGGACTAAGAACACAATTGTCGTCGTATAAGAATAACGATGAAAATAATGATGTCAGACCGTTGTATTTTCCAAACACGCTTGTACTTGCAATCGTTTCTCTAAATTCTCTAAATTGATATTTCATGCTACATTCCGATTTGTTGGAGCAACCTCAACCCCACTTTTTTTAGCAACCCAACCCTTCTTTCTTCCTTTTTTCAGCAACCCCCAACCCCCTTTTCTTTCTTTTTTTAATAACCCCAACACCGCGTCTTTTTTTTTTTTTTTTTTTTTTTGAGTAACCCCAACCCTTTTTCTTCCTTTTTTTTAGCAACCCCAACCCTTTTTATCCCTTTTTGGAGCAACCCTAACCCTTTTTATCCCTTTTTTGAGCAACCCCAACACTTTTATCCCTTTTTGGAGCAACCCCAACACTTTTTATCCCTTTTTGGAGCAACCCCAACCCTTTTTATCCCTTTTTGGAGCAACACCAACACTTTTATCCCTTTTTTTGAGCAACCCCAACACTTTTTATTCGTTTTTTGAGCAACCCCAACCCTTTTTATCCCTTTTTGGAGCAACCCAACACTTTTTATCCCTTTTTGGAGCAACCCCAACATCCCTTTTTGAGCAACCCCAACACCCTTTTTGAGCAACCCCAACCCTTTTTATCCCTTTTTGGAGCAGTTTTGTTTTAGCCCCCCCCCCTTTTTTGAGCAACCCCAACACTTTTTATCCCTTTTTGAGCAACCCCAACCCTTTTTATCCCTTTTTGGAGCAACCCCAACCCTTTTTATCCCATTTTTGAGCAACCCCAACCCTTTTTATCCCTTTTTGGAGCAACCCCATCCCTTTTTATCCCTTTTTTGAGCAACACCAACACTTTTATCCCTTTTTTTGAGCAACTCCAACACTTTTTATCCCTTTTTGGAGCAACCCCAACCCTTTTTATCCCTTTTTGGAGCAACCCCATCCCTTTTTATCCATTTTTTAAGCAACTCCAACACTTTTTATCCCTTTTTTGAGCAACCCCATCACTTTTTATCCCTTTTTTGAGCAACCCAACCTTTTTATCTTTTATTTTTTCCTTTTTTTGAGCAACCCCAACACTTTTTATCCCTTTTTTGAGCAACCCCATCACTTTTTATCCCTTTTTGGAGCAACCCCATCACTTTTTATCCCTTTTTTAAACCCCACTTTTTATCCCTTTTTTGAGCAACCCCATCACTTTTTATCCTTTTTTTGAGCAACCCCAACACTTTTTATCCCTTTTTTGAGCAACCCCATCACTTTTTATCCCTTTTTTGAGCAACCCCATCACTTTTTATCCCTTTTTTGAGCAACCCCATCACTTTTTATCCCTTTTTTAGGCAACCCCATCACTTTTTATCCCTTTTTTGAGCAACCCCATCACTTTTTATCCCTTTTTTAAGCAACCCCAACACTTTTTATCCCTTTTTGGAGCAA
>NW_020870024.1:220624-223124 GCF_003789085.1 Penaeus vannamei
CTCCCTCCCTCCCTCCCTCCCTCCCTCCTCCCTCCCCTCCCTCCCTCCCTCTCTCCTCTCTCCCCTCTCTCCCTCTCTCTCCTCTCTCCCCTCTCTCCCCTCTCTCCCTCTCTCTCTCTCCCCTCTCTCCCCTCTCTCCCCTCTCTCCCCTCTCTCCCCTCTCCCTCTCTTCATGTACCTCCTTCCGGTCACTGAAATTATCGCTTTTAAAGAGAGCTCATAATGCGATTCAAAAACCCTTTCGGCAGTTCAAATATCAGGTTGATTCACCAGCTATCATTTACTCTATTCATGTATTAATTCGTCTGATAAATTTATTTTTATTTTTTTCGTATTATCGCCATTTCGTAATAATAATAATAAAAAAAAAAATCAATGGGGGTGGGGTATAGTTGTGATCTCGGAACATAATACGTATGATACCGGATATTCTTATAGTGTGACAGATTATTTATCGTTTTTTTCAGGGAGATCCGAGCGAAAATACACACCAGCTAAGCAGCAAGTGAATAAATTAATGAATATTAATGAATATATATGTGACTTTGATGAACTGTGGAAGGGATCAGTTAAAATGTATGGATGTTTAATAGCGTCCATGAATTGATGAAACAATCAACTAAGAACTATGTGTATACATGTAATGGTGAATAGTTTAGTGCCTAAGTGTGCTGATAACTGAATTAAGGAAATTATTATTGATGGAAATTGCCGAATAAATAGAAGCAAAATTTGAGATTTAGTAACTATGTAGATAAGTTGGAGATAGATGAAAAAAGAATGAAAATTAATAGATATTGAATTAACTGATAAATGAATTAACAAATTAATAGGTTCATAAATAAGTAAATACATACAGTATGCATGAAGTGGAGAATATATATAGAAAAAGATATTCTAACAAATAATTTTATGTACAAGAATTTAAAAAGAAAAAAAATCGTAACTTCAAAAAATGTTTCTTCTAGACTTCCATTTCCTATTTCCTTTCCATAAATGTTCATATTTTTTTATCAATTTATTTATATTTCTGTCTTTCTTTTTCTCCATTTTCATCATTTTTTTCATATTTTCTTACTGGTTTTAGTTTCTTTCCATTCCACTGTTTTCTCTTTATTTCTCTTACTTTTCTCTCTCCTCCTCTGCCTCCTTTCTCTTCCCCTTCTTCTCCTCCTTGACCTTTTCCTCCATCTCCTCCCCCTCCTCCTTCTGCTCCTTTCCCCCGCTTTCTCCCCCTCCTTCTTCTCTCTTCACCTCCTTCGTTTACTCCTCTCTTCTCTCCCCCACTTTCTCTTCTCCTCCTTCTTCTTCATCCCTTTCTCTCCCTCCACCTTCCTCTTCTCACCTTCTTTGTTCTCTTTCCTCCTTTCTCCCCCTTTCTCCTCCTCGACGTTTTCTCTCCTTCTCCTCTTCCTTCTTCCCTCGCCTCCTTCCTCCCTTTTCTCCCCTCTTCCTTCATCCCCCTCCTGCTCCTTCCTCCCCTTCTCAGCTCCTCTTCCTTCCTCCCCCTTTCTCCTCCTTACCCTTCTTCCCCCTCCTCCTCCTTCCTCCCCCTCTCTCCTCTTCTTCCGTCCTCCTCCTCCTGATTCTTCCTCTCCCTCCCAGCCCCTCTTCCTTCGTCCTCTTTCTCCTCCTCTTCCTCCTTCCCCCTCCACTTCCTTCCTTCCTCCCTCTCCTCTTCCTTCCTCCCCCTCTCTCCTCGTCTTCCTCCTTATCCCTCTCTCTCCTCCTCTTCTCCTTACCCCTCCTCCTCCTCCTCCTTACCCTCCTCCTCCTCCTCCTTACCCCTCCTCCTCCTCCTCCACCTCCTCCTTCGGCATGACATTCTGCTCATGAGAGGTTCAGTCTTTCCCTGCCAGCCCTAATGACACGGCCGCTGCGGAAACATCTGACGAGCGCTGTGTCGGCTGCAGGATGAGGAGGGGGAGGGGGGAGGGGGAGATGAGAGGGGGGAGAGGTAAAGGGGGGGGAGACTGGGGAGGGGCTAAGGGGGGGTAAGTAAGGGGAGAGGGGATGAGGGTGAGATATTGAAAAAGGGGTAACATATATACATAAATATGTAAATACAATCATACATAAATATATATAAGTATATATATACATATAAATATATATATATATATATATATATATATATATATATATATATATATATATATATATATATATATATATATATATATATATATATATATATATATATAATATATATATATATATATATATATATATATATATATATATATATATAATATATATATATATATATATATATATATATATATATATATAATTATATATATATATATATATATATATATTGCAACAGGAACAACGAAGGGAATGCCCTGACGAAGCAATAACGAAAAGGCCTTCGACATATTCGTGTGTTTTCTTGCCCTTTCCTTCGTTGTTCCTGTTGCATTCTGTTCACCATGAATTCCACACATAGATAGATAGATATGTATATATATGAATATCTGTCTATCTATCTATTTAT
>NW_020870024.1:228124-233124 GCF_003789085.1 Penaeus vannamei
GAGGGATAGAATGAGGGGGGATGAAGAAGTGAGAGGGAGGGAGGGAGGGAGGAAGAAGAGATTGAAAGTGGGATAGAGTAGAGAGAGAGAGGGATAGAGAGAGAGGGAGTGAAAATGAAGGAGAAGGGGAGGGAGGTAGAGATTGAAAATGGGACAGAGTGGAGAGAGAGAGGGGGGGATGAAAAGAAAGGAGAGAGGGAGGGAGGGATGGAAGGAGAGAGAGATTGAAAGTGGGATAGAGTGGAGAGAGAGAGGGATAGAGAGAGGGATGATATAAAGGAAGGAGAGATGGAGGGAGGGAGGGAGAGAGAGAATGAAAGTGGGATAGAGTGGAAAGAGATATGAATAAAGAGGGAGATGGAGTGAAAAGGAAGGAAAGAATGAGGGAGGGAGGGAAAGAGAGATTAAAAATGGGATAGAGTGGAGAGAGATGGGGATAGAGAGAGAGGGAGCGAAAAGAACCGAGAAATGATGAGAGTGTAAGAGGGAGGAAGAGATAGAGTAGAGTGACAGAAAGAGAAGGCGAGAGCGAAAGAGGCGGAAAGATAGAGTGGGAGAAACGGGGAGAGAGAAACAGAAAGAAAAGGATAGCGAAGAGAAGAGGGACCAAGGAATAGAAAGGACGACAGACAGCGAGAAAGAGGGAGACACAAAAATTGGGACAGAGAGGGAGAGGGAGGGAGAAAGATGGAGACAAAGACAGATGAAGATGGAAACAAAGGGACGTAGATGGAATAATTACAATACAAATTAAGTGCACTTTATTTGCTTTGCGTACATACATGAACAACAAATTTACAAATAATGAAAAAAAAGTCAAAGATGATTATTAAGAAAATATACAACAAAAAGGAGCAGATAAGTAAATAAACAGTAAAAGAAGTAATAGTAGTAGTAGCGCTAATAACGGTAGAAGCTGTAGCATAAACAGGGCAAAAAACGAAAAAGAAAAAAAAAGAAAAAAAAAAGGTTTCAGCTTCAGAAAGTCTTTTGACCACAAAGTAAAAAATGAAAAACGTCAAATCTCCATCTTCATCATTGCGGATATCATTTTCCTAATTAGACAATGAGAATGACTAATTTGCCAGTTGCATGATAGAACTGATCTTGATTTTCGTTATTTGCCTTTTCTCTGTCTTTTTTTCTCTCTCACTCTGTTGAAAGTTGATGTCTGTTTCATAAGCAATGTTTGTGGATGCTCTGGTTATGATGCTGTCAACTGCAGCTATGAACATAAAAGATAGTTTTATTTTATCCGCTGTTACTGGAAATGAAATCAATTATACAGCAAAAAATAGATAAGATCGGAAAGAATATTGATACGAATGAAAGATGGAAATGATATGCACAAAGATATTTAAAGAGCTAATCTATTGCTGATGGTGATTCTTATTTCATTCCGGTTCAGCTGATATCCCGAGATATTTTTCTTAACCGCTTGTTTAGTCTACGTTGCGCAAAACAGAGTAGGTTTTGTATTGTACCATTCATGTCACGTACACATCTCGAAATGCATCGGCGCTTCAAAGAATTTCCCTGATTTTTATTCCCTGATTAATGCTGTTTTGTTCTGTACTTTGAGCTTTCACCCGAATCTTTAAGCCGTGAAATGTAGATACGTTTTCAAGGAGGTTTATTTATTCTCGACATAAAGCTATATGTCTTTCCATTATTGCGAATGCTTGGCAAAAAAAAAAAAAAAAAAAAAAAAAAGTGAGAGAGATAGCATTTACTTAACGGCACTGCCAATAAACACGAAGGCATCTTTGGCAAGCATATACTATTTATTAAAGGTGTTTATGAAGGATGATGTCATACGTCTGGCCTTCGCTTTCTGTTGTTGGGGGCTCATACCGCCGGGCTAGACAAAGCAATGGCAATATCTCACTTCATTCCCTTGTTATTTTTTCTGCCAAGATGGCTTCATGAGCGGGATAGATATCCATTGGATTAGACATTCAAAGGAGGGATATGCATGGAAGAGCATCAGATATATAATAAAGATAAAAGGGAAGATTTCGACTGTCTGATTTTTAAGTGCGCTCAATGGCGCGGGGGATCCAAGTCAGAACTTCAAAGGCAACTATACTCTACACACCCGCCGCCATGCGAGGCCTGAATAATCTCTTTACTCACCAAAACCACACGGATTCCATGCGAAGCGCCCTGATTCTTTTGTCAACACAAGTCATTGCGAGGCCTGAATAATCTCTTTACTCACCAAAACCACACGGATTCCATTCATGCGAGTGTAGTGATCAATGCGTCATTCACACACACACCCACACGCGTACACACAGCCACGCACACGGGGACACATCCACGCAGGCACACATACTAACAAGGCACACTGACAGCGTCCGTAAACTCATTAATGACCAATGCTCGTTTTGGGAGGTCGTAAAACTTCATTATCGTCCTAGGACACTACTCTTAATGACTAAATCTAGTTACTGTTACTCAGCAGCGGCAGAAAACGGGGCTGGATTTTGACGGGTGGGACGGGGAGCGACCCGGAACGAGAGGGTTAAACCCGAGAGGAGGAGGGGAAGAAAAAACAAGAAAATAAATGATAAAAAACAAGCAATGGGATCGGGATATAGATTCTGTCGTGTTCCTCTATTAGATGGTGATAAGTCTGAAGGTCATTTCATCGCTTTTTTCTAATTGCTTGCTCCGGCATTAACGTATTCTTTCATCCCCAACCGACGGCCGCCAGGACCTCGACCCACACGCCCCTCCTCCCTACCCAGTACCCATTCGACCCCCTATCCACTCTTGCCTCCTCCACCCTACCCCCTTCCCTCCCGTCCACCCTATCCAGGCCCCTCCCCCCCTACCACCCACTCCATCCTGTCCCCGCCAAGACCCCCCCCTCCCCCCCGCCCACCATTCGCGTGTCTGCAGAGGGGCTATTACACTGAGGTTAATTTCCTTTAACGTTAAGCCCTGGATTGCTGTTACGGTAACATTACTGTCGCTGTTTCTTCTTTTGTTCTTTTTACTTTCTTTCTTTTTTTTCATTCCATTCCTTTCTTGGGATAATAGTCACGATATGGCACGGGGTCGTTATAACACCGGAGCGGACCGGAGCGTCGCCGATCGAAGAGGGTTCGGAAAATTCTCGAAGGAACACGAGCGGTTTCGAGTCGCCGGTTCGAGATTCTTGCCGCGTTGGAAATGGCACGTTGATCTGCGCGAAAATAATTCTGCTGCAATCTGCCTTTGTTGTCATATGATGGCTTGAAATAGATAATGATTGAATGTATACATCCGTGATAAAAAGCTAAATGTATTTTTTTTTTTTCTTCTTTTTAAACATTGGTGTTCTCTAGTTTTATGTACGCACCCCCACACACATATACATACGCACACACAGATATGTGTTGTGTGTGTGCAAATATATATGTGTTGTCTTCAATATTATTATTATTATTATTATATTATTATTATTATTATTATTATTATCATCCTTATTATTATTATTATTATTATTATTATTATTATTATCATCATTATTATTGTTATCATTATTATTATCATTATCATTATTATTATCGTTATTGTTGTTGTTATCATTAGTAGTATTTCATTATCGTTATCATCATCACCATTATTGTTATTTTTGTTATTATTATAATTATTATCATTATTATTATTATTATCATTATTATAGTAATTATTTTTGTTATTAGCAATATTGCTCCTGTTATCATCATGATCATTACTATTTTCATTATTTTCTAATGAGCATTGTATGATATTTGAACATGATTTCAAAGGAACCGCTCGAGGTGGCAAGGTAAACACCCCTCCTATTATCTATTCACTCGCTCACTGTTGACACTGTAACGCAGTGAACGTGCGCGGACATATGCTTTTTAACTTTATATCGGGGTAATAACTTTTTTTCATTATTAATAAAGGCATAGGAACTTGTCTCCTCAGTGTAAAATTCAGGAATTATATTCCTATGTTCTACTGAGAATTATTCAATTAACAGGATAATCAGACATTAATATCACAAAACATAACAATCAGACATAGTTTGTGGTACAACGAAAGAGAAGTATATGAGAGAGAAGCACACAACTGCACACACATATAAACACTGCAGGTTTATACAGAAAGATGAAAAGAAGTATCCACCATAATAAGAAACACTTAATCGTGACTTCCTGGGTTACACGAGACTTCTAATAGACTGTAAAACTTACATATCGGTTTTAAAGCGTCTAATGAGGAGTCTACTTCTACACGAAACGTCAAGGCTGCGAGTTTTCCTCACCACTGTGTCCGTGGTTCATTAAGCACACGGACATAAATGTAGCTGCAGTTCCATAAGCCGAGTGAAAAGACTAAACAACATGTAACCCGCTCTGTGTTGGCCGCACCGGGACCTTAAATATTATATCAGAGGGTTGTAAATGAATCAAATATATTTCATCTCGTTACAAGCACTGGGGCTCCATATCATATCTGGGAGGGTTTTCTGCCGGCAACATGTAACTAGGTACTACACGACACGTAGGCAAGAGGAGGGCGACCATACACTTCTCGGTTTCACGAAAATAAGAGAACATTTCAGGGATGAGAAGTGTTATAGGACGGAAAAGTTCATGACACAACAGCCTTAAGCACCGACTGGGTAGATGGATACTCACGAATAAACACAAACCTGTATTAGAGAGCAAATCAATGGTATTAAGAAAAGAACACATATCACAAACCTGTAGAGTAAAATAAATCAGTGGTATTAGAGAGCAAATCAATGGTATTAAGAAAAGAACACATGTCTCCTCCGGTGAATTGAATTATGAGTATGTTTGTAAATGGATTATGAGTGTGTTTGTAAGTAGATACATAGATGCACATAGATATCTTAATAGAGTGAAACGGTAAGGAAGGAATAAAAGGGAGAAAGGGGGAAAGGGAGGGAGAAGAGAGAAAGAGAGAGAGAGAATGAGAGAGAGAGAGACACAGAGAGAAAGTGAGAGAGA
>NW_020870024.1:255624-258124 GCF_003789085.1 Penaeus vannamei
CAGGAGAAGGTGAGATGGCATGAGATCAGATCCGACGTGCCTGCTGCTTGTCGCTGCGAGCAGGAGGGGATGTGAGGAGCTGGGGCGGGGACGAAGAGTCGCGAAAGGTTAACAGGCGGGTGTATTTAGCATTGACGGGCGGGGGGGGGGGCAGTAGATGGAAGGAGGAAGCGTGGAGGATGAGAAGGGGTGAGGGAGCGGAGGCGAGGGGGGGGGCGAAGAGCGAAAAGGATTTTAAATGCGGCGTGTTGTATTTAGTATGACAGGGGGAGTTGGCGGGGGGTGGAGGAGTAGGAGAAGAATGAGAAACGGTAGGACAGGTGACGGATGAGAAGGCTTGGAGGTGGACGTGAGAGCGGAGAGCAGGCGGGGAGGGGGGGGGCGAAGATGGAAAAGTGGACCCGTTTAATACATGGTCGAGCGCTGTAGTTTAGCTTTAGACGGGTTGGGGCGGGGGGAAGTAGGGGGCAGAGTCAGGAGGTTGTGAGGAAATGAGAAGGCGGTGGGGGAGCGGCAGCAGATGCGGGGAGGGGGGGCGAAAGAGCGAAAAGGGATTCTAGGCACTATAGACGGCGATGCAAGCTGATGTATTTATGCTGATGGAGCGGGGCGCGTGGGGGGGTAGGGCGGAGGGAGAAGGTGCCGAGGTATGAGAAGGGCGTGGGGGAGCGGAGCGCGAGGGGGGCTGCGAGCTCCAGTACCATATTCGAGCATTCACACAGTGAGTATCGTGGGCGAAGTAGGAAAAAGGTTTACATTCGGCGGGTGTATATTTTAGTCTATGACGGTGACGGGGCTCCGGTGCGGGACGGTAGAGAACGTGTAGGAGCAGAGTAGCGGAGGATGCGGAAGGGTGTGTAGGAGAGAAGGCAGGAGGCGGATGGCCGTTAACACCTTCTGAGTCTGTCTGGGGGCGGCGAGAAGAGGAAGTTTAACATGCGGACCGGTTGTATCTTAGCTATGACGCGCGGAGGGAGGCCGGGTAGGAGGGAGGGAGCAAGGTCGGAGTGTACAGTGCATTCAGAGGAACGCTGCACGGTGCGGGCGAGCGGAGGGAGGTGGGGGGGACGAAGGAGGAAAAGCTTTAAACAGGTCGGGGGAGTGCTCATTGTTAGCCATGACTGGGGTGGGCGGGGCAAGCTATATGGAGGGAAGGTAGAAGGATGAGAGAGGATGAGAAGGGGTGGTTCTCGGCAGAATGCGAGTTGACGGAAGCGGGGGGGTCTGGGCGAGAGGAAAAGCTTCTAACAGAGTCGGGGTTCTGACTATGTATTTTAGCAGTTACGGTCTGGGAGAGTGCGGGATTGGGATGGCCCACGGTAGCGGGAATAGAAATGGTGGCAGCGAGAGCATGAGCAAGGAGGCTGGCGAGCGGGAGGGATGTGATGCGTGAGGGTGCGGGCTGGGCGAAGAGTGTGAAGAAGTGGCGCATTTAACAGGCGCGGTGTGTATTAGCCATGAGGGGGGTGGGGGGAGGTAGGCGGAGAGTGAGGTTGGCAGGGATGAGAAGGGGTGCGAGCGGAGCGGAAGTGAGGGCGGGGTGGGGGTCGAAGAGGAAAGTTTAAACAGGCGGGTTGTATTTTGGCATGGACGGTGCGGGGGTGGGGCTGGGGGGTAGGGGGAGGAAGGTGAGAGGATGAGAAGGGTGGGGGAGCGGGGAGTGAGGGGGGCGGGCGAAGAGGAAAGGTTTAACAGGCGTTGTTATTTAGCATTTACGGGGGGTAGTGGGGAGTTGGGGGAAGAAGAGCAGGTGGTAGCGATGAGAAGGAGGTGAGGGGGTGGGGGGGCACGAAGCCAGAAAAGTGTTTTAACACGTTCTTGACAGACGTACAAGACGGGGGCGTGACTCAAGCTCCGTCAGGTGATGCTTATCGGCAAGAAATCTCAGGCGAAGAGCAGCAAGGGGTGGCATTCTCGATTTTTTTCCTTATTTAAGAAGTAGAGGGATAGGAAAGGAAGGAGCGCGGAGAGAGGCAGAGAGTAAAGGCGCAGGATGGGAAGGAATGGGTAGAACAAGGGGCAGAGGGTGAGGTACGAGGGGAGTAGGAGAACGGTTGGGAGGTAAAAGCAAATAGGACGGGAGGGTGAGGATACGAGGTTAGGATGAACGGCTTGAGAGGATAAAAAGGGAATAGAGGACAGAGTGAGGATAGGAGGTTTGACGGGAGAAACGGTTTGGAGAGTGAAAGAATTGAGGAGAGGGGAGGATAGAAGGTTAGGAGAACGGTTGGAAGGTAAAAGGATAAGGGAAAGGAGGATGGTGGTCGTAGGGGATGAAGGATGCAAGGGGGATAATTAGCAATTCGAAAGGGATAGGAGTAGAATTCGACAGGGATGGAAAGGGGTGCACGTGGAGGGTAGGAGGATAGTAGCGGAGTGAAGGATAGGCAATGGGATAGTTGCACAGGGGATGAGAACGGTAGATGTTGGGATGGACGGGAGGGAGTTTCTGCTTTGAATATTGAATTTGTGAGTGAAAACGGGGTAAAAGAGGATGGGG
>NW_020870024.1:260624-263124 GCF_003789085.1 Penaeus vannamei
CACATACATCTATATAACTATACTATCCTATATAAATATAGTACTACTAGCTCTACTCTCTTATAATTATAATTATAATATCTTTTATACATCTCTCTATTATATATATGACCTAGTGCCTACTTAATTATGCTATATTATATAAAATATAACATATATATATATAATACAATGGATCTCTATATATATGATGCGATATATTATAATATATTAGTTATATATATACATATACTATATTCAGATATCTCTCTCTATACTATGTATTGCTACATAAAACACGCCATATTACTATATATGTATATTATTTTCCTATTTACTTTATTTGACTCAACTTATGTATTATACTATACTGTGGATATATAGCTGAATGTATTGCATATTCTGATATGCAATATACTATTCTAAATTATATATTAATTACGATATATACTATCATACGTATTATCATTCATACTATAAATACATATATATATATAATACTATCCTATATATACGTAGTATATCAATATTGTAGTACTAATCCTATACTATATATAAATATAATCATGTGCATTATGTATGTATATATACTTATGTAAGGCGTGTACTATAATGCTATCATATATATATATTACATAATATTATATATATATCATAGTACTAATCTTATTAATATATATATATATAGTATATATCTTAATATATACTATAATATGATATATATCATACCTTACTATCAGTCATATAATATATAATATAATATATATGCTATGTCTATAGTATATATATATTCTATAATAGTATAATAATTGTCCCGGTTATCGTAGATATAGCAGTTATATAATACTATGAACACCCTCTATTATATTGACTACTGACTGAGATATAGATTATAAAATATCGCTAGATATTCATGGATATAATTTGAGCATATTTACCTGGGTATATTACCAAACGTGAGTACTACGCTTGTAAGAGTCTTAACCAGCGTGAAATTATACAATTACCGTGAGCAGTCTAGTATATATATGTATATGATGCTGTCTCCGTGTGTGTAGTGATGCTGCATCACCTGTGTGTGTTCTTTTTTTTCTTGTTTGGTGTGTGTGTGTGTGTGTGTGGTGTGTAGTGTGTGTGTGTGTGTGTGTGTGTGTCGTGTGTGTGTGTGTCTATTACTACTACGTACTATGATATAAATTATATACTTATACATCATATATATATATAATCATTACTATATATATTCCTATTCAATCATATTATGGTGTACATAAACACAGCATATAATATCAAAATACTGGTATATATTTTTCTATTTACTTAATATACTGTATATATATCAATATGATATATATTATATATAGTATACTATACGTATATACTTTATCTACTATATTTAATGAATATATTATACCATAAACAACATATATAAATATAAATATGTATATATTTTCTATTTACTGTATATATATAGATGATGTATATATATTACCCTGCATGGATATATATATATAGTTATAATTATATAGTGCTACTATACTATACTATATATACTCAGTATAGTATATATCTTTTCATATTCATTTATATATATTATAACATACATACCTAGATATACTACCACGTGTACTATTATATATATAATAGTATATATATATTATAGTCATACTATATATATACTAATATATAAATCCATGTGCACTTAATATGTCAATGCTACGTAATCATAATTACTGTATAGTTTATATCTTAATATATATAAATTAGCTACTATTATTAATAGTATATAGCATATATATATAATCATATATTTGTATATATGTAATATATAAATTATATAGTATATACTAAAATATAATAATTATACCTATATATTATATAGTATATATGTATACTAGTCTACCATATACCACTATATATATATATATCATATCTATATATATAATACTTATATACTACTATATGTGTGTGTGTGCTGCTCGTGTTGTAGTGTGTGTGTTGTTGTGTGTGTGTTGTAGTGTGGTGTTGTGTGTGTGTTGTGTGTGTGTGTGTGTTGTGATGTTGGTGTGTGTATGTGTGTGTGTGCTGTCGTGCTAGGTGTGTGTGTGTGCTGTGTTGTGCATGTGTCGTGTGTACCTAATTATATATATATTATACTATATTATATCAGTTCCTATCAATATTTCTATATATCATACTTAGTATACGTATCATAGCTTATATGTATTAGATATACTACTCATGTAATATATAAATGTATACACCACACCACACACACCACACAAACACACACCAGTCAGCACTTACCACACACAACACTACACACACACACACAACCACACACACACAACACACACACACATCAACACATGAATTACATATATAATATATATATAATTATACCTATATATATATTGTGTGTGGTGTGTGTGTGTGTGGTGTATCGTGTGTGTGGTGTATCGTGTGTGTGTGTGTGTGTGTGTGTGTGTTGTGTATACATTCTATAATATACATATACATA
>NW_020870024.1:280624-283124 GCF_003789085.1 Penaeus vannamei
TCTCTCTCTCTCTCTCTCTCTCTCTCTCTCTCTCTCTCTCTCTCTCTCTCTATAATATATATATATATATATATATATATATATATATATATATATATATATATATATATATATATATATATATATATATATATTATATATATATATATATATATATATGTGCGCGTGTCCTGTGTGCGCGTGTATGTGTCATGAATATGTTAACATCAAAGAGCAGACAAAGAGAAAATCACACCGGACGCATGAATATTGATGTACACAAACCTAGAACAAAATACGTTTATATGCATGTATACAAGCATTCAAGCATAACATATCGCTGATCAAACCCTCTTCTACGAATAGAGGAGGAATCAACTGCATGCAAATGAACAAAGGAAGATCGGTGAACAAAAGGAAATGTGCACCTGGAACATTAAAGCCAAGGTAATTAGTTCAAAAGAGTTGGGGAAAATAGAGATTCCATATTTAATGTTAAACAGTAGCAGAACAAAATTATTGTATTCACGAAGTACATCTAAGAAAAGAGAAAATACAGATGACAGATATAAAGTAGATGGAGAGAGAAAGAAGAGAAGATAGAGAGAGAGAGGGGGGGGGGGAGAGAGAGAGGGGGGGGAGATATAGTATGTATATATATATATATATATATATATTATATATATATATATATATATATATATATATATATATATATATATATATATATATATGAAGAGAGAGAGAGAGAGAGAGAGAGAGAGAGAGAGCGTAAAGAAAATAAAATTTCGGAGATAGATTATTTGCAACACATACACACAGACACACGCGCGTAGAGGGGTTGCCCCTCGCTGTTTCTTCGTCCCTCTGCATCTGTGACCCCCAGTACCTGGATGGAGAGATCGACTTCCTTCGTCGTTCGTTCCCCAAACTGGGTTACCCTCGCTATGTCCTTGACGTCGCGTTATCCAGGGCGCGGCGTACCTTCTACCATGACTCCCCTCCCAATGAGTCTCCTCACTTGCCTGTCCTCAGCTTGCATTACACTGAGGAAATCTACTCCCTCCGTCGGCCCCTGCAGTCTCTCAACTGCAGACTCTCCTTTCGCCAGGTAACCTGGTTCACACCTGCCCTCCCTCTACCTCGAAGGTGGGCACCTATGCTGTTCCGTGTGCCTTCTGTGATAAGTAGTATTTGGGTGAAACAGGCACCAGTCTTACTAAGCGTCTGTCTCAGCATAAGTACACTGTATCCAGGGGACATAGCAACAATGCCCTCTTCTGCCATCAGTGGGACACTGGCCATCAGATGGACTGGAAAGCAGCACGCATTCTCTTCCCTTCCGCTGATGTCCATGCCCGCAGACAGGTGGAATCTTCACTGATTAAGCTGCTGCCCAATTTCAACTTGAACAGCGGTTTTTCTCCTGTCGACAGCCTCCCACATCCTTCGTCTTCTCCCTTATGCCGGTCACCCGTCACATAGACCACATGGTCCTTCGACCTGACCTGGCCTCCCTTTGCTTCCGTTCTCCTGTCCTCACCTGCTCCGTGTTTCCCAAGTGCTTCTCCTCCTTTCCCTCTTATACCACTTCCTCTCCCTTGCCTCCTCAGACCCGAAGATGGAATCGAGGACGATTCCGAAACTGTTGTCTCACTTTCCTCAATAAATCTAGTTTGTGCATTGTGGGTTTTTCTACCATATATTTACACTGTGTTACTGACCATGGATTAGTTGTGGCTACTTCTCGGGTTCACTTCAAAACTCCCCATTGTCCAATGACCACCCTTCGGTGTTTCATTTGGACAGGCTGAGGGAGGGTGATTGTGCCCAGGGGGTTGTTGTGGCAATTTCTGGTCGTTTCAAGGCACTCAAAAATCTGACAGACCCCGGATTTCTGTGAGACACCTTCAAGCACGCAATGCTTGATGCATTTCAAGAATCAATTGGTGAACGCCCCAGGGGAAGACAGAATTTTATCTCGCAGGAGACACTGGAAGCTACACATGCTTGTTGTGCGGCTTGTTTGACAGGGGAATGGGATTTGCACCATTCTCAAGTGCGCAAAACTCGGTCACTGTTGATAAAGAACAAGGAACATTCATTAAGAGTCTAGCAGAGGAGGCGAAAGGCCATTTCTTAGTAAATAACCAAGCCTTGAGAAAACTGAACTCCAAGCCCTCTTCACACGTGACTGCGGATCATCTCTATTTTGAGCATTTGTACCAAGTTGATCCACCAACAGTTAACTTGAATGCAGGTAGTACCGAGATTCCTTTGCTAGACCCACCCATCAGCGAGGATCCACCCTCCCTGACTGAAGTTAGGGTGGCGATCTCCAAGCTGAAGAGTGGTAAAGCAGCGGGTATCTGCACCATCCCAGCTGAACTATTAAAAGCTAGTGGTGAATCCATGGTGTAGAGGTTTCATGCTGTCCTGGCTGCCATCTGGCAGTCCGGTACCAGTCCCCTAACCTGTCGACATCACACTGCTCAGTATACCAGGCAAGGTTTCGCCCACA
>NW_020870024.1:288124-293124 GCF_003789085.1 Penaeus vannamei
TCTCTCTCTCTCTCTTCATTTTCTTTGGTTTCCTCCTTTCTTTTTGCTATTTCCCTATCTCATTTTAACATTTCTCTCTTTCTTTCCGTTTTTTAACTGGTTTTTGCTTTTGCTTCTTTAGAATTGTTTCCCTTTTTTACTTTGGTCACAATGGTCCCTGGAGGCGATCCGAATGGCGCTTACCGCACTTTCTTTTTCTGTTAATTTAATCCTCCTCTTTCGAAGACATTTTTCTGCTTCCTATCTTATACTGTTTTCCTTTTTGTTCATGCCCCTTCCCCCCCCCCTCCCCCTCTCCTTCGATTCCTCATCATACGCTACAATTCACCACATCTCCCACCCACACACCTTACACACCTCAGAAACTATCTCACACTCCAACACACGATCAAACAACACTCACTACACCGACCCCTACGTAAACTCAATCACGACATCCATCCACAATAAATAACAACACCACCAACAACACTACAAACATACAAACACAAAAAAAAAAACGAAAAAATCTAAAAAAAACAAAAAAAAAAAAAAAAAAAAAAAAAAAGAAAAAAAAAAAAAAGAAAAAAATACAAAAAAATAAAAAAAGAAAAAAAAAAAAAAGAGAAAAGAAAAAGAAAAAAAAAAAAGAAAAAAAAAAAAAAAGAAAAAAAAACAAAAAAAAAAACAAAAAAAATAAAAAAAATATAAAAAAATATAAACATAAAAATCTTATCTTTTACTTGTTCCAGATGATTTCCACAAAAAAAAAACAAAAAAAAAAGAAAAAAGAAAAAAACGGAAAAAAAAGAAAAAAAAAGGAGATTCGCAAAAAGGAAAATAATAAAAATAAATAAATAAAATCAAAAAAAAATAACAAAAAAAAACAACTTAAAAAAATAAAAATAAACAATTAACACACTAAAAAAGATATAGAAAGAAAAAAAAAAACAATAAATAAAAAAATAAAATGTGATGAACATAAGAACGATACTAATACAAGATTATGAGTTATATACTAAAGGAATATATCTATTTCTCCATACAGTTTGCCTGCGTGTTGTAAAATATAAAAAACGATGACGTAACTATTATAAGCGCTTTTCTATTTGTCAAGGTTCATTTTCTCTTATCATCAATAAGTACAGCTCTGATGAGATTGATCGGGTCGGCTTAGTATCCATCTATCTAGGAAATCATTTTATTTACCTTGTTCGTACTTTTTTCAGTTTGAAAGCTCTTCATCTTAGTTTCCATTCAATACATTTATTTCACTCAAGACGTCTTTGTATCACACACACACTCAGATCTTCTATCTCAATCTTAGCCCCCGTCCGCTCCCCCACACACAACACACAAAACAAACACACAAAACCCCCCCCACCCCCCCACACCAACCACCAAAGCACCCCACCCTGCCTCGCCACTACCCCCACCCCACTACCTTCAGCTCGACCCCAACAACACACCCCCAAACACACCTCAACAGCATAAAAAACATACAATAAGAAAAAAAAAAAACCCCCACCAACTCACCCTTCCCTCTCTACTCTACTACCCTTCTTTACTGTACCCTCGCTACTCGCTCACTGCCTACTCGTCTGCTATGCTAACTCGCCTACATGGTACACTCGCTGATCAGTCGCTCGCTGTGCCCTCGCTGCTCCGCCTACTCATGATAACAATACCTACTCACCTACACCTCACACTCACCCCGACTCAATAGAGTCACTAAGTATATACAGTGACTACCTCCCTACTCACCATACCTATCCACTCCCGCTGCCGACTCACCCACACACACTACCTCACCGCTACTCAGACATGAAACATAATAACCACCATCAGGCTATCTAGCCTACCTAATACTACACACCAAACATATAATATTAACCCCACTCAACAACTCAATACTACCATCCACTAAACAAATAAACCTACTCTACACATACCTTACTCAACGCCTCAGCAGCACTACTATATATCACTCATCACCCTCACTACTCACCCAAAACATAAGAAAAATAAAATAAAAAACTCATTAATGTATATTGTAACTATTACCTCCCCATCAATACTACCCCCTATCATAACCCACCCCTACCTCACCATCAACATCACTACCTCCACAATACATCACTCACTAACTCCATACAAATAACCACAACTACTATCACCACCCCACATCATATATATATAATATACACCCACACTAACCTACTCACTCACTAATAAAACTAATAATACAATAACATACAATATACTATACTACCTTACTACCTACCTCACCTAGCCTCTACCATCAAATCCACTACAAACCATACACTCAACACTAGATAAAAAAAAATAATAAGATCGCTACCATCGATAATCAATAATAAGAATAATACTATATGTACATATATTATACATCATACATATGAGTGAATAATATAAATAAAATAGAAATAGATATAATTAAAAAATATGATAAGAATAATATATATAAATATAGATAATGATAAAGATTGAATAGATAGATATAGTAAGATTAGTCATATAAAAATAATAAGATATAGCTAAAAAAAAACTAGTAATATATATTATAGAAATATTGTATAGATATTATAATAAAAATATATAATTAGAATCGATTATTGTCTATCAGATTTATTTCACTTTTATTTTATCATTATTTAGCCGAATTGCTATAAAAGCTATTAGAGTATGCGCCTGACATGGGTATTTAGAATCATAGCTTTGTATTGAGTTAAGTATCCATCATTATCGACATCTTATTGGTCGTTAGGGTTATTATCAATTTTTATTTCGTTTGATTTTAATTATCCTGAGTATTGGCGTAGGCTGGCTCAAGGTCGTCTGAATGTAGCAGGAGGCCGGCGGGGAAGTTTCGCCATTGCTATTTTTAAACGTAGTCAGAGAGGACTGTGTTTATGGTATTTTCTTTACGTTCGACAGTCGGTTCTGTTAAACATTCCTGGGCGCTTTGCTCAAATTATTAAACACAGCTTGTTTGTTTAGATTTGCCTATTGCTAAGTTTTATATATGTTTGTTAGTTTAATTATTCATTTCCTTTTTTTGCTTCTTTGTTCGTCGATGTTTTTTTCTTTGTTTGGCATTTTTGCATTGTTCTTTGATGTTGTCCTTATATTGCAAATACGTTCTCCTTATCCTGGCTTAAATAATTCTTCTTCTTTATTATATTAGCAATCATTACCAGATAGACTTCTTCGCAAGATGTGCATTGTATTTTCGATATCATTATTGTTCTTTATTCATTTATGTTAACTCATCATCCTAGTTGTTAATTACTGACCATCATCCATTATCATAACACATATTTCATTATTATCATCACACATCGGTCATCCATTATTATCTATTATATCATTTCACCAGTCGGATCATCGATAGATCATTCATCACAGATCCTCCTTTCAACATGAAAAAGGAGTACTATCGACAGATAGACACTTTTCTAAATTTCTCTGCAACTTCTAACTTTCTGGCATGGTCGAGGAAGAAAGGAAAAGGGTGGTATGCATAGGACACTTGCCGGGTACACCTCAAGACCCCAACGCAGCATAGACCGACATAAATACCAGTTGGTCAAACAGCACACTGCGGAACTCTTTTTATATACTATATATGATATTTATGTTATATATATATGATTTGGTGTATATGCGTAGGGTTATGTATATATTATGAATGGTATATGACTACTATACTATATATAGTATATATATATATAGGTATTACTATATAGTATATATACTACGTAGTTTATGTCTCTATATATATATTGTATATATATATATTTGTATATTATAGTATATATATAACTATAGTATAGTAGATAGTATATATATATCTATATTAGTAGTATTTATATATATTGGTATGTATCATACTATACTATCATATTATATACACACACACATCAAGCACCAGCACAACACACACGAATTACATCACACACCACACACACACACACGACACACACACACACACACACACACATCACACACACACACACATACACATCAACACACTGCACCGCTCGCACACACACACAGCACACAGCAAAACACACACGATACACACACAGGCACAACACACATCAACACCACACAAGCTATAGTAAGTTATATATATTAGGGTATTTCTGTGTGGTACATATGTATAGGTATATTATATTGGGTATATCATATATATATATATATATTAATTACAGTATATATGTTATAGTATTATATATATATATATATGAGTATATAGATATGTTATCATATATATCAGTATATATATATAGGTATAGTATTATATATATAGTACTATAGTACCCTAGTAGGTGTAGTGTAAGGCGCTGAGCGCATCGAGTTTATCTCGGCTGGCTAGTAAGCGCTATATAATATACTAATTATATATAGCATATATATGAGTATAGTATATAATGCAGTTATATATAAGAGATTTTATATATATATATATAATATATACTAGATTAGAAGAGAGAGAGGGAGAGAGAGGAGAGAGAGAGACCAGAGATCAGGGGAGAGAGAGAGAGCGGACATAATCACTCTCTCCAGCACACACACTAAGCAACTGCTCCTCCCTTCACTTCCCACTTCTCGCTCCCCCTCGGCCCCCCCTTTCCTTCCATCTATTGAGCCTAACGAGTAATATTGATGAAACAAGAAAGATAATTCGTGCACGTCAGTGAGTGCGTCCTCGAGGGGATCGTCCCACCGAGGGAGGCTTTTCGCCGAGCGGCCTCTTCGGACAATGGCTGGTGCGGCGGGCGCGACCTTGCCTCTCGGCGGGGACACTTCTGCGGCGCGGAGTGGGGGCGGGGGGGGTCTTGGCACCACGCAATCACCACACCGACAGATACGATATAATGCAAATAAGGTCGAGGTTACTTACCTATTAGTACTCGCTACTACCCTCATATATAGTATACGTGATACCTTTACTATACTACGCCTATATCATATACTAATACTACTACTCATGC
>NW_020870024.1:310624-312734 GCF_003789085.1 Penaeus vannamei
TCGATCTCGGAAACAAAGGGGGAGGGGGAGGAAGGAAGGAAAGGGGAAGAGGTGGGGGGAAGGGGGAAGAGAGGGGGGAGGGGGAAGGGTTGGGAGGAAAGTGGGGAGGGGAAAGAGAGGGGGAGGGAGGAAGGGGGAGGGGAAGGATGGGAGGAAAGGATAGGGAAAGAGAGGGGGGAGGGGGAAGAGGTGGGAGGAAAGTGGGGAGGGGGAAGGGGTGGGAGGAAGGATAGGGAAGGGGGGAGGGGAGGGAAGAAAGGAGGGAGAGAAAGTGGAAAGAGGGAGAAGGGGGGAGGGAGGAAGGGGAAGAAAGGAAGGAAAGGGAGGGAGAAAGGAGGAAGAAGGATAGGGAGGAAAGGGGAAGGGGAGGAAGGATGGAAAGGGGAAGGAGGAGGGAAGAGGGACGGGGAAGGAGGAAAAGGAGGGGAAGGGGAGGAAAGGGGATGTTGAAGGAGGAAAGGGGTAGACGAGGAAGAAGAGGGGGAGATGGAGGGAAGAGAAAAGGAAGGGGGAAGAGGAGGAACGAAGGAGAGAGAGGAAGAACGAACATAACCAAAAAGTTAGGATAAGGAAGAGGGGGGGAGGGTAAGGAGAAAGAGGATGATGGGGATAAGGAAGTAAGGGTGAGGGAGATGGGGGAGGGTTTGAGTATGGAAGGGGCGTTGGAGATTGGTGGGGGAAGGCAGGATTGGGTAGGGGGTTGAGGGAGAAGGGAGATGCCTTAGGGAGGTAGGGAGAGGCAGTAAGGAAAGTGAAGGAGATAAGGATGGTTTAGGATAATACAGAAGAGGCTAAGGAAGGAAGAAGAGGTTTAGGGATGGAAAGAGGAAGAGAGGGTATAGAAGGAGGAGGTTAAGGGATAGGGAAGGAGAAATAGGGAAAAGAAGAAGTGAGAGAGGAGCGAAGAGAGGAGAGGGCACAGGGAAAGAGGACGAGGAGGGAGATGGCATAGAAAAATGAAAGAAAGGAGAAAGAAGGGTAAGAAAAGAGGGAGAAGGAAAGGAAGGAAGGAGGGGGGAAGTAAAGGAAGAAGGGAGTGGATAGACAGAGGGACAGAGAGGGATGGAAAGAGAGGAGAAGGAGAAAGGGGGAGGTGGGAGGGAGGAGAGGGGAATAGATAAAGGTGAATGGGGAAGGGGAAGGGGGAAGGGAAGGAAGGAGAATGGGTAGAGAAGGAGGGGAAGGAGGAAGGGAAGGGAGGGAGGGGAGGGGAAAGGGGAAGGGAAGAATTGATAATGAGGAGGGAGGGGAGGGGGGGGCGGAGGAACGGGCTGAGCGATAGTCAAGGGATCGGAAACGTAAGACAAGGATAATTTACGGAGTTGCGGAGTTAAGCTGGATTGCATTTCGCCATAAAAAAAAGAAAAAAAAAAAAGGAGAGACGAAAAAAAGAACGATAAAAAAGGACAGCGCAATAATAACCTATGGCTTGAATAACAAAAAGACAGGTTTTTTTTTTTTTTTTATCCTTATTATTATTATTGTTATTTTTTTTTTCCATGACCGCATCTCTCATTCTTTTCTTTTTTCCTTTTTTTTTTTTTTTTATTTTTTACATTGTTTTTTAAACTCGTGACACCCGATCAGAGCATATCCCAATAGGCAAAGAGAAGAGAAGAGAGAGGAGAGAGAGAGAGAGAGAGAGAAGAGAGAGAGAGAGAAGAGAGAGAGAGAGAGAGAGACAGACAGACAGACAGACAGACAGACAGACACAGACAACAGACAGACAGGAGACAAACAGACAAAAGACACACAAAACACAAACAAGACAGAAAGAGAGAGACAGACAGACAGACGAAGAGGAAGAAAGAGAAATAAAGACAAGGGGAAAAACCGCACATAATCACTGGTTATTGTTTTTCGCGCCGTTGCCTCCTCCGCCGTGAGCCGACCGGACACTCCCAGCATCCGAAGACCTTTTATTACAGTCTGCATAACTATTTATCGAAGCTTCATTTTTTTTCCTTCTTTCTTTCTTTCTTTCTTTCTTTTTTTTCTTCTTTTTTGTTATTTTTCTTTTTTCTCCGTTTTTAAAGTAATTTATTTATTTAGTTTTTTTGGTTAGCTTTCTTTGCTATTCATCTTTTTTTCTTTTTTTTCCATTTTTCTT
>NW_020870024.1:316450-318950 GCF_003789085.1 Penaeus vannamei
TTATCAGTTCCAATTTACTTGTTTATTATTCTTCATGGAGAATCTTGGAACAAGTTCTTCATCTTTCCATTGTTACAGATATTTTTGCAATTACAAAGACAGCCATTATTGTCATTTTTATTGCTATCGTTGAGAAGTAATTGTAAAGCTATCAGAGTATTATCCACCGCAGCTATATTCACTTTAATGTAAAAATGCTAAATCAAAAGAAAAAATATAAATTAAGGTAATAATAATTTGAAGAACAATCTATAAGTAGCAGCAATTGGACACGCTTCAGATGGGTTATAAACCATCACGCAAATTACATAATAGCGACCAGGAGTATGATAAGGAAAATGATAAAAGGACTTACGGTAAAAAAAAAAGAAAAAAAAGAGAGAGAGAAAAAAATAACGACGTCTTTTATGATATGAAAAATGTCGTAGAAAGAGTTATTCGAAAAGTCCGGCAACGATGAGACTTCACTAAATATTCTATCGCTTCTTTTTCCTCTTCCTTCTTAAGATGTCCGTAATTTCTTCTTCTTCTTCTTCTTCTCTCTTTCTCTCTCTCTCTCTCTCTCTCTCTCTCTCTCTCTCTCTCTCTCTCTCTCTCTCTCTCTCTCTCTCTCTCTCTCTCTCTCTCTCTCTCTCTTCTCTCTCTCTCTCTCTCTCTCTCTCTCTCCCCCCCCCCCTCTCTCTCTCTCTCTCCTCTCTCCTCCCCTTCACTCTCTCTATCTCGGTGTCTTACACATTCTCAAAAAAAAAAAAAAAAAAAAAAAAAAAACAAGCGACAGGTTTTCTTGGCTTTTTTTCCTTCTTCTTCTTGGTGTTTTTTCGTGTTCTTGCGTACAATGTCAATCAATTATTTTTTTCGAGGGAGATGGGGCGTGGGGGGGTGGCAGGGTTGTGTATTGGTTGAGAGAGAGAGAGAGAGAGAGAGAGAGAGAGAGAGAGAGAGAGAGAGAGAGAGAGAGAGAGAGAGAGAGAGAGAGAGAGAGAGAGAGAGAGAGAGAGAGACAGACAGACAGACAGAACGACAGACAGACAGACAGAACGTGAGCGAAGGAGATAAGGGAGAGAGAGAGAGAGAGAGAGAAAGACATAACCAGAGAGAAAGAGAGATTTTTTTTCTTATAGTGCGGCACGACTGTGAAGGCATTGTTGATTGTTCTTCTTGTTGGCATAACTATTTTTGGTGTTATGATGATCATAATCAGTAGTGATTGTGATTTTCAATATGACTATTATGGCGACCTCTGAAGATGCTGTTTTCTGAATAGTCCTACATCGATATGTTTCTTTCTGTAATCATTTTTCTTATTCTTATTCTTTTCTTTTTTATTTTATTTTATTTTCATTTTTGTTTACATCTTATTCTCGTCTATTTTATTGATTTCATTTATTTTATGTATTTAATTTTTATCACTTATTTTATTCTTTTTATTTTTATTTTTTTCATGTGTTTTATTTATTTTGTTGATTTATTTTTTTTTTATTCTTATTCTTATTTTATTTTCTTATTTCATTCTTATTCTTATTTTCTTATCTTATACTTTATCCTTTATCTTTCTATTTTCCGAGTCTAAACAAATTGCAAAGTCATTCTTTACCCACTCTTAATGATTTTATTATCATTATTATTTATATTCTCCCTAAATAACGATCTCTTTGCTGTTTTTTTCTCTCTTTTTATTGGGTTATATCTCTGCTGTTTTTTCTTTTTTTATTTTCTATTTTTGTTCGTTTTTTATTGGGTTATATTTCGTTACTGTTTTTATCGTTTCTTTTTTTTTGGGGGGGGGGGTTATATCTTAACGCTTGATCTTACCAGTTAAAGCTTATTACAAGCCTTGTGAATGGCCATTGTTATAGAAATATATCGTTTCCTTGGGTTATTTCGTACCGTCATTATTATGGCAGGAACTTCCAATCTTGTTCGTCATTCATGCTGTAATCACTTTTGCATTTTAGCAGATTTATGCAATAGGGTCAACGAACACACAATATGTATATATATATATATATATATATATATATATATATATATATATATATATATATATATATATATATATATATATATATATATATATATATATATATATATATATATATATATATATATATATATATATATATATATATATATATATATATATATATATTATATATATCTGTGTGTGTGTGTGTGTGTGTGTGTGTGAGTCTATGTGTGTATTTGTATGTGCATGTGCATGTGTATTTCGTGTATGCTTTCTTAATAACTGTATTTCGACAGCTGTTTCCAAGCTGAAACAAGCCATCCCGTCGGCAAAAACAGACAAAAAAAAAAAAAAGAAGAAAGAAGAAAAAAAAAAACATTTTTTAAGTTTCCCTTGCCTCTCGGGATACGCAATAAGTCACGGATAAGACTGATAATCAAAGCCGAGGTAACGATCTTATCGGCTAATAATTAAAGGCCGCTGATAGACGGGGCATTCTCTCCGTCATAAGTTATGCCCGATGTCATTTGGGAG
>NW_020870024.1:348950-351450 GCF_003789085.1 Penaeus vannamei
TTTGCTTTCTTTCTTTCTTTTTTGCTGTGGATGATTTTGATGATAATAATAATATATACATCAACATTTGTCATTAAAAAGATAAGACATTTAGTAGAAAAAAATAACTGTACTATAACGGTAATACATTCTTATTCATTTACAAAACATGACTGCGTGTATAGGAAACTTGGATTAATTTTTCAGGATCCAATACGTATCTGCCGCAGTGACCCCGTTGTCTCGAAATGCTTCATGTGTGTTATATATACACCGTGTATGTGTGTGTGTGTGTGTGTGTGTGTGTGTGTGTGTGTGTGTGTGTGTGTGTGTGTGTGCGGTGTTAGCGACCAGCACGTTTTTTTTTTTTCGTTTTTATTGTTCTCTTTCTCCATCGGTTTCTCTCCTTAAAAATCTCTTCACATTCGCCTTCCCCTTCTCCCGCTTCCTCATCTCCACGTCTCCCCCTTCCCTACCTACCTCCCCACTACCTCCCTTCCCCTCTTCCGTTCACTTCCCTCCACGTCATTCCTCAGCTTCTTCACCCCCCCTCTCCTCTTTTTCTCCCCTCCCTCCTCCCCTTTTACCTCTCAACTCCTCTCCTTCTCCCTCCTTTTAACTCTCTGTCTCCTCGTAGGCCCTCAACCTCCTCCCTCCCTCCTCCCTCCCTCCTCCTCCTCTGCTCCTCCGCCTCCTCCCCCTTCTCCTCCTTCGCCACGTCCTCCACTTTCATTTTTCTTTCATTCCTCCCTCTCTCCCCTGAACCCCTCAACTCCCTCTTTACTTTCATTCTTCTTTCATCCTTACTCTCTCTCCTCCTCCCCCCCTCCTCTCTCCTGTCCCTCCTCCTCTCTCCCTCATCGCTCATTGCCTCCATCTCCCCCTCCATCCCTCTTTCCTTCTCCTCCCCCCTCCCCTCCCCTTCTTCCTCCTCTCTCCCTCATCGCTCCTTTACCTTCCCATCCTCCCTCCTATCCCTCCTTCCTTCTCCCCCTCCCCCCCTCCTCCCCTTCCTCCCTCCTCCTCTCCCTCATCGCTCCTTACCTCCCATCCTCCCTCTTATCCTCCTTTCCTTCTCCCCCCCCCCTCCCTCCCCTCCCTCCCTTCCCTCCTCTTTTCACTCTTCGCTCCTTACTTTCCCGTCCTCCCCCTATCCCCCCTTTCCCCCCCTCCCCATCCGCGAGACAGAACGACCCCCATCCCATGCTCTCGCGTCCTCAACGGGAAGAGACGGCCCGAGATGTATCCAAGACGAAGACATCGGATGCTGGCGACGCGACACAGACTTAGTATTCCGAGATGCCCTAGCAGCTCGTCCGATTTCTCAAGACGCTTAATTATTTCCTAGATAACTCTTCCTCACCGCTGCATTCTGTAATTATAGACCCTCCGATGGTGCAATCGAGGTTGGATTATGCACCCTCATATATATACTTCCCTTCCTTATGGTTGGTAATAACATGTCATTTTTTAGAGTGATGTCTCTCTCTCTCTCTCTCTCTCTCTCTCTCTCTCTCTCTCTCTCTCTCTCTCTCTCTCTCTCTCTCTCTCTCTCTCTCTCTCTCTCTCTCTCTCTCTCTCTCCTCTCTCTCTCTCTCTCTCTCTCTCCCTCTCTCGCTACCTTTACGGCTATGTATTTCCCCATTTTCTTTTGCTTATCTTTTTCTTCCTTTAATTCGGGGCGGGGGGGGGGGGACGCACATGTGGAGATACACAGGCGTACATAGAACCCATATGTCTACCACTAATGGATGGTTGGGAGTTTTGAACTTACAAAACGATGAAAAGTAATACATTTCTATACACGCTTGGTTTGTCTGTTATAAGGATAATAATGATAAAGAATGGGGCCAAGAAAGAAGTGCACATGCAGGCAAGCACAAATACGAATTGCAAATCTCGCCTTACTCTGCCTGCACATAATGGCACGCGCCCCACCTCCACTTCGGCAGCCTGCAGCTCTTGGTGCTTAGGAGCAAAAGTTCCTCGAGGGCCGGAAAAAAGGCAGATGGAATAAAAAGAAATGGAGAAAAAAAACTCTTTCATAATCCTGAAAAGTAATTAATGACATTTTTTCCTCTCCGTTTCGCAGTCCAATCAGCAGCTCTTATGACAATTTAATCTCGGCCAAATATTCCCGGCAAAGAACAAAGCCGTGAACTGTACACGACCCGGGGAAATGACTTGTGTATATTTTTTTCAATCCGAAAGTTATTATCCTTCAAACAAGGCATTTTTATCTCGGCTCAAGCAGAGAATATTAGACATTTTTCCCCAATGTTTGCGCTCGACTAGAACACCATTTGTCTCGGTTGGGAAATTTTTATCACCTCTCACAATGGCCCGTTGCAACGCCCCGTCAAAGTAAAATGAGTAACATAAGTAAACCCTTCTCAATGTACATATAACAGCAGTCTGGAAAAAATTCTGTTCAAACAAGTCTTTCAAACAGCCGCCGGCGATAGTGGCTATAATTTCCAAAGAACAATTTCTCTTAACGGGCAGGATTTCGACTCGAGTA
>NW_020870024.1:371450-373950 GCF_003789085.1 Penaeus vannamei
TCCAGGATGTTTCATCTAGACAGATCAAGGGAGGAGTGTGCATGTTGATCAGCTTACCGTGCTCAAAAATGTGAAGGACTCGGTAGCTCTATCGGACTCCTCTAAGTGTGAAACACCCAACGCAGCACAGAGTCTAGTGGCGAACACCCAAGGACAAGTCAGAATTTCATCTCACTAGAGGTGGAGGCCTCAAATAAATGTTGCATGGTTCACATGAATGGCAATCAGGATTTACACTGTTCCTTGATGCATGAGGTTATGACAGTGTTGAGAAGGAATAATAAACAGATCATCAGGAATCTTGCTGAGGAAGTTAAAGGCTGTTTCCTAGCAAATGACCCATGTCATGCCTATCAATTCCTGAAAAAAACTGGTCCAATTCCTCCTTGCACATGCCTGCAGTCCACTCAGTGGATGGATGGATCATCTCAGATGCTTTTGTGAATGTTGGGCTGAGTATTTTGAGCAACTGCATCTGGCAGACCTTTGGCAAATGGTCTGCATCTGCCATTTGACTGGTCTGTTATCTCTTAATCGAGTGGTTGTTGTGGGTGTGATTTCCCACAGGTATGGCTGGGTGCTGGAGGAGAGTGGAGATCAAAAGGGAAGCCAGCGAGGCCCTCTGACAGGGAAGGCCTGGGCAGGCCTACTGTTGCTACTGATGTTATCAGGCTCCATAGGAGAGCCAGTTACCCGGGAGCGAGGAGAGCCTGTGGTGCAATGAGCAAGCCATGAGTTGTCTGTCTCATCCAATCAGATCTCGGCATTGAGTCATCAAGAAGCAGCTGATAGTGAGGTGTGAAGACAAAGCGGTGGACCTGTGTGACCCAACCTGGGGCAAGTATACCGAGCTGCAGGTTGCGGGGGTCATGCTGCTACAGACCCTCCAGCAGGTAATCTGGATGCAAGCAGTGCTGAAAACCCAGTGCTGGACCCACCCATCAGTGAGGATCCTCCTACCTTGACTGAGGGTAGGAAGGCGATCAATAAGCTGAAGGGTGGAAAAGCTGTAGGCATATGGAATATCTCTGCTGAACTTCTAGAGTTTGGTGGCGAAGCTATGGCATGTGGCTTGCATACTGTCCTGGTTGCCATCTGGCAGTTTGATTCCATTCCTCCAAATTGTTCAGGGACGTGGCCATCCTTCACGGGAAAGGGGATGTTAGTGATTGTGGCAACGACTGTGGTATCACACTGCTCAGTATATCAAGTCCACAATAGATCATACCATAGTGCTCTTTAGTTGTTATGGAATGCTGTTGTGAGTTTGGTGGACTGCTTGCAACGTACATCAACCTCACAGAGTGTGACTAGGTGCATCACAAGTTCCTATGGAAGATCCTGAAAATTAGGGGAATTGCAACACAGATTATTGTTCTAATAGCATGCCTAGTCTAAATACTGGTACTAAAAATGCTGTAAAGTGTAATGGGGGCCTGTTGAGCTTCTTTCCCATTAACTCAGGAGTGGAAATCTGTTCAGTTGATACATGTTTGCATCGAGGATGTCAAAGTCACAGAAAGCTTTACATGCCTTGCTTGTGCAGTCCTTGTCTCAGGGATGTCAGACCAGAAGGCAGTAGACGGCAGCAGAAGCCACTTATACTCTGTGGAAGCGAAAACTGAATGCTATCTAGTACCTTGGAATCACAACTCGATACCTTAGGTAACAAGACCCTGTGCCGGATCATGGGGTACAGTTGGCAGGACCATGTGTTCAACCGACACCTACACCGTGAGGCTGGCATAAGACCTATTACTTACATAATCTGTGACCGCCAATTCACACTTCACGGGGACCTAGTTTGTTTCCCTGCCCACAAGGCTGTCTCTTCCCGAGACAATCCTGTGCGACGAAGGCCTGTGGAACCGCTAAGGAAATCGTAGCTTGAGAAGCGCGACCAAAACTATCTTGAGGAGTTAGATATGGGTCGAGGTCCTATCTGGCGGCTCGACATGTGGGACCCACGTGACGGGAAGCGGAGGGTGGATGCGGCTTTATGCCCGTCGGCGTCAGCTCCATTGATGATATGATATAACATATATATATATATATATATATATATATATATATATATATATATATATATATATATATATATATATATATTATATATAAATTATATACAGATATATGTATATATACATATATATATTATATATATATATATATATATATATATAATATATATATATATATATATATATATATATATATATAATATATATATATATATATATATATATATATACATATATATATATACATATATTATATATATACATATAATAATGATAATAATGATATATATAAGAATATATAAACAACGGTATGATGATAGCAAGTGATAATGAAAATGATAATGCTGATAATAGAAATAATAGTGATAATATGGAATATAGAAATAATAATGTTAATGATAATAATAATGCTGATAGTGATAATAATAATAATGGTAATAATAACGATAATGATTATAATAATCAAAATAATCATAATC
>NW_020870024.1:391450-393950 GCF_003789085.1 Penaeus vannamei
TTTCTTTTAGGTTGTCCTTGAGAACGTCTATCGAATTCTACAAAAGAGGAGGAAAATATTCAAATATTTTTCAATAAATTTCTTGTACATAATCCACGCGTTAATCAATAAGATTCTTTTTTTCGTTTTTCTTTTTTCTTTCTTTCTTTCTTTTGTCATATTTTTGTACGTAGTCACTCTGGCCTGTCCTTGCCTTGGAGGATTTATTACCCGGGACGTATTTTCACTTAATATATTGATGTGAAGCCTGAGATACAATGCATTTGAAGTTGTAGTTGCAAATGATGGTGTGATATTATCATAACAGATAATTTTTTTTTTTCACAAATTTTGTTGGATTCCCCGCCATTGAGAATGGAATTGGCAAAAAAGTATATATATATATGTGTGTGTGTGTGTGTGTGTGTCCTTTATTTTTAGTTTGTCTCACTTTTAATTCAGTCATCTTTTTATCACTATCTCTTTTCTAGTTATATATATATATACATATATATATATATATATATATATATATATATATATATTATATATATATATATATATATATATATATATATATATATATATATATATATATATATATATATATATATATATATAATATATATATATATATATATATATATATATATATATATATATATATATATATATATATATATATATATATATATATATATATATATATATATATACATATATATATATATATATATAATATATATATATATATATATATATATATATATATATATATATATATATATATATATATATATATATATATATATGGTATGTTTGTATGAGCCATTTAGAATGGGAAAAGCGACCTAGCCAACTCAAGAAAAATGTGATGCTTAAACCCTATTTTCTATGAAATCAGCTCTATCTCTCGGCAGAAGTGGTGTGGCTATTCGCAACGCCTCATACACATACACACGCACACGCACACGCACACGCACACGCACACGCACACGCACACGCACACGCACACGCACACGCACACGCACACGCACACACAACATATATATATATATATATATATATATATATATATATATATATATATGTGTGTGTGTGTGTGTGTGTGTGGTGTGTGTGTGTGTGTGTGTGTGTGAGTGTGTGTGTGTGTGAGTGAGTGTGTGTGTAAACACATACACACTCACACACTCACACACACACACACACACACACACACACACACACACACACACACACACACACACACACACACACACATACACACACACACACACACACACACACACACACACATATATATACATGAGAGAGAGAGAGAGAGAGAGAGAGAGAGAGAGAGAGAGAGAGAGAGAGAGAGAGAGAGAGAGAGAGAGAGAGAGAAGAGAGAGAGCAATCAAACAAGCAATCTATTGTGAGGTATGTAGAGCCGTCATTGGGAACCCTGGAATCCACAAACCACTTCCAGTCAGGACACCAACAGGCTGAAGTGTAACTTTAAGCTCAGACGGGTCACATGCGTAGGGACATGCAGTATTGTATATTTTTGAAATGAAGAGATGTTAACTGTGTCAAGAGATGTAAGCCAACTGTGGGTGGAGTAGTTATGGCAGCAATGATGGACACTATGCCCAGGATGTAAACAAAACTATCTCTAACAGACTTCCATTTTGGGTGGTAGAGATTGTTCCAGTAAGAGTCATTCTTCTAGTTTCACATAACTCCTTGCGTATGTTCCTGTTTATGAAAGATGTGCTCAACACCAATATCTTTTCTGTATTGAACGAGATGACTTTCACGTTATATAAATCTGCAGTCAAGATGGTAAGGATACCCAGCACTACAGACACCGCTAGAAATACAATCTTTTTCACTAGAACTTTGTAATTCTTGAGGATTGCTAGCTTCTGGTACTTGCATTGTTGGGAATAAAGCTCAAGAAGAATGGTAAAACACTCTGTCGTGTTTACACTATAGTAGAAAAACCCACAAAACACAAACCAAATTGATTGAAAATTGGACAATTTTCGAAATCCAGGCGGATTTCAATTGCAAGTCTCAAGAGGAAAGAGATAGGAGGGAGTATGAAAGAGAGAGAGGAGAGGCATAAGGATGGTCAGCATGAGGAACTAGGGAGAGGATGTTGGAAGTGAGGGGACTGTTGGCAGGAGAAAGAATGTTGTTCAAGTTGAAATTAGGTAACTGCTTGATTAAGGACATCGGCAGAAGGAAAGACAATTCACACAGCTGACTAATCCACCTGATGGCCTGAGTTGTCCCACTGATGGCAGGGTACGGCATGTTGTGTACCCTGGATGCACCGATTGTGTTGAGGCAAACGCTTAGTGAGATTGGTACATGTCTCACCAAAGTACTGCTAATCACACAGATGGCACAAGAGACAGCATAAGTGCTCACCTTCGAGGTAGAGGGAGGGGTAATGTGGACCAGTTACCGATGGAGAGTGTTTCTCTGGCGAAAGATAAGTCTGCAGTTGACAGAGTAAATCCGCTCATTGTTG
>NW_020870024.1:398950-401450 GCF_003789085.1 Penaeus vannamei
CTTCCTTCTGCTCTCCTTCTTTCTCTTCCTCTTTATCTTCCTCCTCACCCTCCTCGTCCTAATTATCTTCTTCTTTCTCCTTCTCGCCCACCTCCTCCTGTGCCTTTTTTTTTTCCTCCTCTCCCTTCCCATCTCTCCTTCCTCTATTTTCCTCCTATCCTTCCCTTCCTCCTCTCCCTCTCCCTCTCTCCTTCCCCTTCCTCTCCCCTCCTCCCTTTCCTCTTCCCTTTCTCTCCCCTTCCTCCTCTCCCTCTCCCTCTACTTTTCCTAATCCCTTCCTCCTCTCCCTCTCTCCTTCCCCTTCCCTTCATCCTCTCCCTCTCTCCTTACCTTTCTCCCTCTCCTCTTCCCCTTTTCTTCCTCCTCTCCCTCTCCTTTTTCCCTTCCTTTCATCCTCTCCCTCTCTCCTTACCTTTCTCCCCCTCCTCTTCCCCTTCCCCCCCTCCTCTCCCTCTCCTCTTCTACCTCTCCTATTCTCCTTCTCTTTCTCCTCTCCCTCTCCTCTTCCCCTTCTCTTCCTCCTCTCCCTCTCCTCTTCCCCTTCCCTTCCCCCTCTCCCTATCTCCTTCCCCCTCTCCCTTTTTCCTTCCCCTTCCCTTCCTCCTCTCCCTCTCCTCCTCCCCTTCTCTTCCTCCCCTCCCTCTCCCTCTCCCCTTCCCCTCTTCAACTCTCCTTCTCCTTCTCCCTCTCCTCTTTCCCTTCTCTTTCTCCTCTCCCTCTCCTCTTCCCCTTCTCTTCCCCTCACCAACTCTCCTTCCCCTTCTCCTTCTCCTTTCTCTCTCCCCTTCCCCTTCTCTCCCTCCTCTCCCTCTCCCCCTCCTCTTCCCCTCATCAACTCTCCACTTCCGCTGACATGCTCACGGTAGCTCTGAAGGCGCCGAGTGAAGTGGCTTCTTACCTTGAATCTTGAAGGTCCTCACACCTGTTACCTTCGAAATAGGCTTCTCTAGTTTTCATCCCTTTAGCTAACTTGTCTTACTCGCTGGAAGGTGTTTTGCGAACGTACGCACACACGGACGCACGGGGTACACACAGAAACACACATACATGATACGCCCCTTCCCCCACCCCCTATCTCCTTTTTCTTTCTTTCTCTCTCTATATCTATCTATCTATCTATCTGTATATATATATATATATTATATATATATATATATATATATATATATAATATATATATATATATATATATATATATATATATATATATATATATATATATATATATATATATATATATATATATCCTTCTCTCTCTCTCTCTCTCTCTCTCTCTCTCTCTGTCTCTCTCTTCTCTCTCTCTCTCTCTCTCTCTCTCTCTCTCTCTCTCTCTCTCTCTTCTCTCTCTCTCTCTCTCTCTCTCTCTCTCTCTCTCTCTCTCTCTCTCTCTCTCTTCTCTCTCTCTCTCTCTCTCTCTCCTCTCTCTCTGTCTCTCTCTCTCTCTCTCTCTCTCTCTCTCTCTCTCTCTTCTCTCTCTCTCTCTCTCTCTCTCTCTCTCTCTCTCTCTCTCTCTCTCTCTCTCCCCCTCTTTTTATATCCTCTCTCTCTTCATTCCTTCTCCCAGTCCCCCTTCGTCTTTTTATTCTATCCATTCGTCCTTTTCTCTTCATTACTGATATTCATTCTTCCCCTCTCCTATTCCCTCCTTCCTTTAGCCAATCTGCATTGACACAGACATAATAAAAATAATAAGCCAATTTCGTGATCTTCCTCTTGTTCTTCTCCCTTTTTTCTTTTTCCTCCTTCCTTCTTCATCCGTCGCCTCTTCGTTTATCTTTCTTTTCAGTATCGTTATCAATTACTTTTATTCATTACTATTATCTTGATTTTTGTTATCGTTATCATCATGATTATTGTTATTACTATAATTATCATTATCATTGTCATTATCATTATTTCTATTATCATTATCACAATTGTCTTTATTATCATCATAGTTTCTTTTAAAGTATTATCATAACTATTGTTACTATAATTATTATTCTCATTACCATTATTATTATCATTTTATTATAAACATTTTCATTATTATCATTATCATTATTTATTATTATTATTTATTTATTATTATTATTATTATTATTATTATATATTATTATTATTATCATCATCATTATTATATCATAGTTAGTAGTAGTAGTAGTAGTATCGTTATTATCATCATTATTTTTATCACTACTATTATTGACATCACCATTATCATTATTGTTGTTATTATCACTATTGTTATCATTATCAGTATTGTTTATTTCATTATCAGTATTGTTTATTTCATTATCATCATTGTTAACGGTTTAATTGTTTTTGCTATTATTGTTATCGCTTTCATCACTATCTTTATTATTACCACTATTACTATGCATGCTTATTTCTATGTATAATCATATCTCTGTCAAAAGTATTATCTCATTTTTTAATTATCTTTCTTTCCTTCATTTGCCTTTAAGTATCAATTTTTTTTTTCTTAATTGAGTATGCTTAATGGGGGGAAGTGGATGAT
>NW_020870024.1:426859-436859 GCF_003789085.1 Penaeus vannamei
AACGGATAGATGGGGAGATGAGACGTGGGTCTTGATGTGGGTCATGAAAGACTTTGTCTCAGAAATTAAGGGGAAATATATAAAAAGAAAGGGAATATGACAAAAGTTTTTTTTTGCGTGAGATACCATGTGCTTAAACCTGAATAAGAGAAAGTTGAAAGCATTCAAGGTAAAAAAGTAAAAACAAAAAAAAAAGAAGGTCCTACTAATCGATGCACACAATCATGAAAACACATGAGCTTGTATTTGGAAAAAAGTAGAAGCTAAGAAAGATTCCTTCGCAAAGTCTCGCTAAACGCCTGGATCGGAGAAAGGAATTCGCGAACGGACGTAGCAGGAAAGGATACTTAGACTGTCCGCGAAGCCCGTTCTCGTGCTCGGAAATCGGAGACCGAATACCCGAAACAGTTTTGTTGTAAGTCCGCCGATAGCGAAAGCCCTCATGTTAGTACGTCATACACTGTGAAGGAGTTAGTAATTTTCGACGCCTCAGGGGCCCTTGTGCGGCTTCAAACCGGACTCGAGACAGTGCATTTCCCGATTATATTGTCGACATAAAATCTCATACAACCGTTAACAGACTATACTATGCCTTCTTTCTGTCTAATACGAGGATATTTATCTTTATTTATGTATTGTTATCTTAAATATAAGATAGTAAAGTAGAATGTAATATCCGTGGAAGACTTTAGATCACCAAGGAAGGATATTTACTCTTATTACCTATAATGCATTTCCAGGGTGTATCTGATCGTAATATTCCTCGACGAGAAGGAAAATGCAACTAAACAACTTTTTATAATTTTTGTTCCGACGCGAAACCATTATACCCTCCTAACAAGAATGTAGGCCTACCACGTGAGGATGAGTCAAACGATTACTTAGACTCTGTATGTGTTAATCAGGAGGGTTCGGTCACACAAGCCTAGTCTGTCCAGGGATCCCTTTATAGAACGGGCTGCTTTCCCAGCTGTGAAGGGAAGCGAGACGAAAATCCCTTCCCAGAGCAGCAGCGATGTGTTGGTCTTTTGTCCCAGTTAGAGAAATTAAGAAGATGCCAAGACAAATGGCCGGTTTGTTAACACTGTGCGAGGCCCAAACCAAAGCATATTCGTATACTTGATATGCTTAAATTAAGAAATCCATATTTATCATTTAAGACATGTATACCAACCGGGCAAATAGGTAGATAAATGTATATCAGATAGATAGGCAGAAATTCATTTATTTCCGTGTTTATGCATGTCTGTATCTATGCATATTCATTGGGTCGGGCCTCGCATAATTTTAGGAAACCGAAAAGCTGCAGAAAAACTGTAGTATAATTACTTGGAAGCTTATTACTTGTGTCTAAACGGGATTATTATATTATGACTGTTACAATAGTACTGTAGAAATGAATAATATATCACAACTAACTAAAATTTAAAGGTTATCCACACAAAATGTTCATTTCATCAAGGAATGCAAACAGACACCCACTCCGACGCGCTGAAGAGCTCACTTCAGACGGAGAACAATTATGGAAAACCATCCACAAACATCATAACAGTCGAAAAGTAAAGCTTAACATCAGTCGATAATATTTGCTTCTCAACTCATTTTCATTAGTCCATAATTACATATCATGTACATTGCTGGTTACACTAATAGCTGTATATGATATTAAAAAGAATATTGTTCGATTTTCTGTTTCTGTTGTAATATAGGGTATCGTGGTACCTGGCACGGTTGTATGTCGTATATGATAATTAATAAAGTAGATGGATTGGCTTCTATTAGTGTCTTATTGATTTTTATTTATTTATTTATTTTATCTACATTAAAAGCGATAAGATTAATAGAATCCCATACTATCTTGGATGCGTAGCTCATCTAGGAGGCTCCTGCAAGCACTAAGGCCTCTTCTGGGGGAACGCTTCGCCACGGAGGGCATAGCGTCACCAGTCACACTCTGAAACTGACAGACACTTTAGCGTGGCTGTCTAGGGATCCCAGTACAGAGAAGACTAGTGTGACCGAGGACAGAGAAGATAAGTATGGTTGTCGCTCTGCTCTCGCAAAATTGTAATTCACGATATGGTATTATCCAAAGCCTTAGGAACAGCTCGCCCAGGGAACTGCTTTATCCGCCTTCGTAAGTCAACCCACCAAAACAGCCTCGTAAGTTAATACTGATCTGGGGTTCTCGTGCGGGTTTAAGAACAGATGTAACGCAGGTTATTTCCCGATTACTTGACATAAGCTTTTACTCAACTATGGTATACCCTTTAACAATATCCAATAACGGGAAATTTAGCTTCTTTGCTTTTCCATGTTCCATTGTTATTATGAATTAGATATAAGTAGGAAGTGAATTGTGTTGACTGAAAAAAAAGACTGGGGTTAGTTGAATTTCTTTTATCATAACACTTTTTGTTGCCAAATTTCCAACAAAAGAATCTTTTCAAGATTTATTATTTCGAAGTTTCAGCTACAGTTACAGGTTCATCTCTACTTACTTTCTCGAAAAATTATAATATTTGGCTCCGCAGTGGTACAGCGGCAACTGTTCGCGCTATATTACTGTATTGTCCGAAGGAAAATCTATATAAAACTGAATTAAATGTGGGACAACATAAATATAATATCAATAGTAGGAACTAATTTTGGGTTACGTATTCACCAAGTGTTTGAAATCATTACTGTGCTGGGTATCTGTGAGGAATAATGTACATAAAAAAAAGGTTATTTTGTGCCTGAAAATAATTGCTTGTTTGTGCTATGTTGAAGGAGAGTTATTCGGGCAAAGTCATGACCGTTTATTTAATGAACGACACTTGACTGATTTTTGGGAATATTACTTAGGGAGACCGGCACACGTTATTTTATAGTTGTGTCGGTCGTTGGCAAGACGTGTTAATAGGACAGTCGAGATCCATGGATTTCTATTACGGCGAACAGGCTGACTGATAATTGGTTAATTGGCTGCTGATCTGTCTTCTCCTGGCTGCCTATAGAATTAATATTGTAAACATCACAATCTCACAATGTGCTTATTATATTGTGAAACTTTATTGAGCGTGGGTGATTTACAGTGTAGTAAGGAGATCGGAAGGTAAGTAATAATGCAGTTACAATGCCCTCGATCATACAGCGGATGGGTTGTTTTGATGCTTGCGAGCCTCCGTACGCCGTTATTCCCTTCCTCCTCTCCTTCATTCATTCCTTTGTGTCTGTCTAACCGCCTTCTTTTTTTCACTATCTCCGCCTTTGTTCCTCATTTCCTCTCATTTTCACACACTTTCTTCTTCCTCCCCTTTCACGCCCCCTAACTTCTTTGCTTTTTTGTCTCTTCATTCTCTCTCTACGTTTATTCTTATCTTTGCCATCATCTCATCTTTCTTTTATCTTATTTTTTCACTATTTTCCCTTTTTTTCTGCCATAGTGTGCTCTATTAGTTTATTTTTTTCATCCATTGCTCCTGACTTTACTTTATTTCTCTTCTGCCGTCCCTCTTCTCTAATCATTACATTTTGATTCTGAATTCTCCCTTTCTCTCTTTCTCTGTTCCCTTGTTTCTCCCTTTTTCGTGACCGTATCTCTTCTCCGTTTTATTTGCATCCCATCCCATCGGCGGGTACGACCTTATCATTTAAAGAATCTCTTTATTGCGACTTGAAAATAGAATGCTTTAGAGGTATATATATATATATATATATATATATATATATTATATATATATATATATATTATCTATATATCTATCTATATATATATATATATATATATATATATATATATATATATATGTGTGTGTGTGTGTGTGGTGTGTGTGTGTGTGTGTGTGTGTGTGTGTGTGTGTGTATAATTATAGATATATACCATGCTGAGATGTAGCATGTGAGCACAACTTTCATCAAACACTAACTTCATTTGAGGCTTGACATTTGACCTCCGTGACCTGTCAAAAGTTATAATTCAAATTATTAATATTCACCAGTTTTTTTTTTTTTTTTTTTTTTTTTTTTTTTTTTTTTTTTTTTAAGGAGAGGTGCCTTTTTCTGCTGAGTCATCCGCTATATTTGGAATCGCTGAGTGACCGATTTTGATTCTGTGTCCCCTCTGTGTTGCGTTGTGAGTTTGATGCCCATTGATGATGGAGGTTTTTGGGGTTTCAGTGTGTTGTTCAGTTTAGGCTTTCAGTGTGTTTTTAGGGTTTCAGTGTGTTGTTCAGTTTAGGGTTTCAGTGTTGTTCAATTTGGGTTTTGTTTTTTTGTTTTTTATTAGGGTTTCTGTTCAATTTGGGTTTCATTTTTTTTAGGGTTTCAGTGTGTTGTTCAGTTTAGGGTCAGTGTGTTGTTCGTTTCAGTGTTGTTCAATTTGGGTTTCTCATTCGTTTCCAGTTTATTCAGTGTGTTCTTGTTTCGTCAGTTCAGTTTAGGGTTTCAGTGTGTTGTTCAGTTTAGGGTTTCATGGTGTTGTTCAGTTTAGGGTTTCAGTGTTGTTCAGTTTAGGCTTTCAGTGTTGTTCAATTTAGGGTTTCAGTGTGCTGTTCAGTTTAGGGCTTCAGTGTTGTTCAATTTTGGGTTTCAATTTTTTTTTAATTTAGGGTATCAGTGTGTTGTTCAGTTTAGGGTTTCAGTGTTGTTCAATTTAGGGTTTCAGTGTAGTTTAATTTTGGGTTTCAATTTTGTTTAATTTAGGGTTTCATCAGTTTAGGGTTTCAGTGTAGTTTAATTTTGGGTTTCAATTTTGTTCAATTTAGGGTTTCAGTGTTGTTCAGTTTAGGATTTCAGTGTTGTCGAGTTAATAGTCTCTTTCTCTTACCACCAAAAAGCAATTGAAAAAATGATGAATATACATATAGATGAAGAGAAGCATATAAAAGATAAAATGTAAAATCGTAAGATATTCAAGATCAGATGCAATATTACCGTTCCACCAAATGGAACAGAAATCTCAAACCTCCGCACATTTCGATGAGTCTACAGCGAAGTCAACCTCTCGATCCATTTGTTCATATTCCGCTAACGACATCCATCTTGCACGAAGTACCAAAAACACACCAATACATATCGTGTTAATTAATCATCTTGTTTACGAATTTCTCACTAAATAATGACGTGGCAAACAGAAGCACAGAGTCCTCGGTACATTTTCATCGTTAAACAGATTCCGGGAATTATGTTTATCCGCCTGGACTTAAAATGCTTAAAATGAGATATCATTTGGCAGTATTGGTATGTCTATCTAAGGTCAACGATATATATATCCACTCGACATTGACAAAATTGCTCGAATGTGCTGTTGTATTTTGAAAGAGCAGTGCATGCTATACAGCGAAAAATAGATAGCACTTATTGGCATCATCATTGTTATTATCGTTATTAATAACATCTTATCCTGTTGCATTATTAGTATTGCTCGTATTGTCATATATATATATATATATATATATATATATATATATATATATATATATATATATATATATATATATATATATATATATGTATGTATGTATGTATGTATGTATGTATGTAACACACACACACACACACACACACACACACACACACACACACACACACACACACACACACACACACACACACACACACACACACACATATATATATATAATTTCTTTATAATGAACATTGTTTTCATTACTGCTATTATCAATTGCCTTTAGCATTATGACCATTCTTCTTATCATCATTATTAGTATTATGATTGCTATGATTATCATTACCATCATCACTGGTATTATCATTATGTCTTGCTCCTTGCGGATACTTCTCTTCTTTTGGTCTTTATTAACACTATTATTACCTCTGCCATAATTAAAAGTTTTAATGATAAATATGCTCCTTGATTAATTAGTTAAATGGTATATATGTTACATAGAAAATCATATCACGTGGAAAATTACGGACAGATTATGATGAAAATTTCAGAGATGGTTAACCAAGACTCAGCCATCAATTGATAAGATTGCAAACTTAATTTCATTCTGTGTATCATGGACAGAATGCATGGACGCTGGTGGATGTTTGTGGTATTTTGGTATTATCTAACCCTCGTTATTACTAAAGATATTTGTTGTTATTACTGGTATCATTATTCTCTTTAGTAATTTTGCATTAATGGTCACTAGGAATATGATTATTGGCATAGTATTTCTTGTGTTACTATATAGTAATTATTTTACCACTTCTGTTTACATTATTAAATTATTGCAGTATTGGTACATTTATAACTAGTACTTATATTTATTATTAATGTTATCAATATCAAAACAATATTTGTCATAATTTCCATAACTATAAAGAGTATAATTACCCTTACTATTATTATTATTATAATGATAAGGTTCTTTTAAGGGCATTATTATCAGTTTTATTATAAACATTATTATTGTTATCATTCTTATTACCTCTATACATTGGTACTGTCATTTTTATTTTAGTTATTGATATATTTCTTTTACTTATTTAGTCACCATACATACATACATACATACATATATATATACATATATATATATATATATATATATATATATATATATATATATATATATATATATATATACATATATATATTATATATTGTATGTATTTATACATTCATGTATTCATATATGTCTATATATATCTATCTATCTATATATATATATATATATATATATATATATATATATATATATATATATATATTATATATATATATATATATATATATATATATATATATATATATATAATCGTTATTACAGAACATTTGAGGTATTTCAGAATATTGCGTTTCTTAAAAATGGTTATCTTCGCTAATCGGTATTACTGCTAACATACGGCGGTATTCATGAAAAATTCAAGACTATTCCAAGAGTTTTCATCTATATGAATTGTGTTCTTGCCAATCTTAAAGTTAACCGCTGCCGCTTTGAATAAACATTTACATTGTTATAAACCCTATGATAACATTCAATGTATAAGATGATGAAATAAATATTTAATGTATATATATTTGTTTGTATGCTGTGATGATATCACACAGTTAATATATGTAAATGTCTATTGTAATAAAACGGTAAACTAAATATTAAGGAGGTCTATCTCTTTCTGTGGCTTATAATGTTAATTCAAATGAAGTCCTTATGTATGTAGGGCAACTGCAGACCTGTTTTAAACTTCGGCATGTACAACACGCTATATATATATATATATATATATATATATATATATATATATATATATATATATATATTAATGACAAGGAGGTCCCTCTTGATTTTTTGCCAAACATTAATTGAACTGTTTCTATATTATTGCTGCACTATTTAAAAAAAATGCAACTGGCGCGATGCGCTATATTACAAAGATCTACCTTCATCATAGAGCCTACAACGATGTTAATGCTCTTATTGTCAGCATTAACCGCAACGGTCTTGGACCTTCCGTGAACACTGCTTCTGGTCTCCAGTCAATTCCGTTCGGTCACCTATTCAGTTCCTGTTCCCGGCTTTCCAATATCTGTCGGAATAACCTTTGTCTTGTACTTCCACAACTCCCTTTTTCATCTCAGCTGTCGTAGAGTCCCATAGAATGGCAAAGTTTCTATTTTCGAAGGCAGGATCCGGTTCGTAGTCGCACCATTGCCGTGGAACATCGAACTCTTTCACTATGCAAGCTTCCCAGTGGACCTCGCCCTTAACATGCCGCCGTTCATATAGTCTATAACGTCCATTTAGATCTCGGTGCACACTTTCGGATGCGATCGCACACCTTTTTCTCCTGTGTTATCCTTCCTTTGATCAAATACGCTATGAAGCACAATTCTTTGGCAGGGAATAAAAGGCTTTATTTTCCTTTTTTTTTTCTTTTCTTTTTCTTTTTGAGCTCCCTCTCTAAATGCTGCCTTCGAGTGTCTCCTCTCGTCCTTTTGTCTGCTCTGCTGTCCTTGTAAATCATTTCCTTTTACGACTTTCTCTTGTACTCTACAAGGTCGTTGTGTTGGTATTTTGATCCTTTGGCTTTGTACTCGATTTTGCCGGCTCACTTTTAATATAAATATTTTCTATATTAAGAAGCCCTCCCTCTTCATCTTCGATATATAGCGTCTATGGCTTCATTGTATTTCTAATTCCCGATTCTTTACTAAGAGTTACAAAAAAAATAATAATAATAAAGAAAAAAAAATTAAAGCATACCAAACATATAACAAAGCAAATTCTAAAATCAGAGCGTAACACTAAAACCTCTCACTTCAAAGCAATACTAAATGTAAATTTAATCAAACGCTAAATACAGCAAAATAAACAAATATAATATTCGCCAATAATCTCAAAGCACGAATTAAGAGCAACTCCACTTACAGACGTCACCTGGAGGATTGCATCATGAATTGCAAGATTGTGACATGAGAGAACTATCTGATACTGTTCTTGTCACTTGAAATGCGAAGAACGAACGGATAGAAGGACGATCAAAACCACACCAGCACGTCCTAACCCTGACTTTGCGTTCCTTGCAGAAGACTCTAGGGGGTGCTATTGTTTTAGATAAGGGGACATCATCGAAAATACTATTAATTTAACCGTTCTCATTACCTACTTTATCATAATCCCCATCTTAGTATTGCTAATATATATCAATAATGATTCTTACATTTATTACTAGCAATAACTTAATTATTAGCTTTTGGAGCAATGTAGTTATCTCCTGGGAACGACCGACTAACTACCGCCCCCGGTTTTTTTTTTTTTTTTTTTTTTGGGGGGGGGAGGGGGAGGGGCGAATTTTCCTACGGGTCCTGCGTCGCCAGCACTGACCGGCCGGCACTCGTGGGAGGAAGACGGGCACATCAGCCCATCAAGTCTTCACGGGGATAATATTTTTTAAGTACACCTTCATAAACATTCTAATGGCATAAGGTACAGCCAAGGTAATATATAAAATCACATACGACTCAGAACCGGCCAGTGTACAATGCATTCCAACCGAATGAGAGAGAAGAGAGAGACAAGAGTAAGAGAGAACCAAGAGAAGAAAGAGAAAGAGAGAGAGAGAAGTAAGAAAAGAGAGGAAAGTAAGAGAGAGACAAGAGTAATAGAGAGAGATAGAGTGACAGAGAAAGAAAGATAGAGGGACACAAAGTTTCTCCCTCTATGTCCCTCTATCTCTCTCTGAGATTTTACCCGATGGTTTCCGTGACGTGTCACCACTTTCTACCATGTAATATTGCTTCATAATTAATTAGCTACTTAGTATCAGTTACAAAGTAAATATATAACTTCATGATCAAAATGATATTGGCATGGAATTTGATTTAACAAATAGAAAAAAAGCTAAGTTAAAAGGGAATGCTGAAGTACTGGGACACTCTGTGATGAAATATTTTTAACCTATTAGGAATCACCACAGTAATGGCTTTAGTATTGTGGTTGCTAAATTAATCACTATCTTATTTAGGATTACTAATTCACTATTATAGGTAGTATAACTGTCATTAACGATTACTATAACATTATTGTCATTATTGTTACTAATAAATTCATTGTTCTATTCTTTTATTTTTGTTTTATTTGTCTTCTCTTGTCTTGTTCTTTATTTTATTTTCATTATTTTTTTTTATGTGTGTTGTTGCGTTGTGTTATAATAATAACACAACGCATTATAGTGTCATTCTTATTGCTGGAGTTCATTTTGATTATCATTTGTATTATATTTCTTCATTATTGTTTTTATTAGTGTTATAATTTTCATTATTATTAATGTTATTATTTTTTATTATCATTATCATTATTGCTATCGTTATTGTTATTATAATTACTACCATTAAAATGTTATATTATCATGCTTATTATTTGTATTTCCAAAGATTCAACCAAGCGTTTTTAAATAAATGAGCTATAACGAATTTACCTGAACAACTCTCCTTCCCTACTACATGCTTTACACAGAGAAAATGACGATACAAACTAGCAATCATATTCAGGCAAAAATAGTCGCT
>NW_020870024.1:459359-469359 GCF_003789085.1 Penaeus vannamei
ATAATAATAATAGTAATAATGATAATGATAATAAAAATAATAATAATAATAACATTATAAATGATAATAATATAATATAATAATGATATAATGTATGATAATGATAATGATAATAATAATAATGATGATAATAACAATAATCATTATAATGATAATGGTAACACCAGCAATGATAATAATAATATCAATACTAAGAGTAATGATACCACTAATACTACTAGTAATTATGATGATTATGATATGACGGTGATTAGATAACGGTCATGATAATCATAACATTGATGATAATGATGATATTGATAGTAATGATAATATCAATACCGATAATGATAATAACAATAATAGCAATATTAACAATAATGGTAATAAGCATAATGATGATGATAATAATACCTATAAGGATTACAGTAATAATAATGATACTAATAATGACTATAGGATAATAACGATAATAATAAGTAATAGTAATAAATATATAATGATATGAAAGTAATAAGTAATAATAATAATAATAATAATAATAATAATAATAATAATAAATAATAATATAATAATAATAATAATAATATAATTAATAATATAAATAATTATATTATTATATAAAATTATTATTATTATATTATTATTATTTTATTATCATATTATTTATATTATTATTATTATTATTATTAATTATTATTATTATTATTATTATTATTATTATTATGATTACTATTATTATTATTATTATCATTGTTATAATGATGGTTATGATAATAATCAAAATAATAATAATAATGATAATGATAATGAAAATCATAATGACAATGAAAATAATCATAATGATAATGCTAATGATAGTAAAACGAATAGTAGTGACATTACGGATAATAATGGTGATGGTGAGGATGATAATGGTGATGATTGTAATCGTGATGATTGTAATAGTAATTATAATAGTGATAATGATAATAAAGATAATTATGATAACAAAAATCATGATAATGATAATGATAGCAATAATGATAATCATGATAAGAATAGTAAAAGTAATGATAATAGTAAATAATAATAATAATAATGATAATAATAATAATAAATAATAATAATAATAATAATAATTAATAATAATAAAATAATAATAATAAAATAATAATAATAACAATAATAATAATGATAATAATAATAATAATAATAATAATAATAATAATAATAATAATAATGATTATAATAATGATAATAATGATAATAATAATAATGATAATAGTAATAATAATTGTTATAATAATAATAATAATAATAATAATAACAATAATAATAATGATAATAATAATAATGATAATAATAATAATGATAATAATAATAATAATAATGATAATGATATGATAATGAATGGTAATGATAATAACAATAATAATGGGGACAATAATGATTGCAATATTAATAATAAAGATGATGATAAGAATAAGAAAAGTAATGATTCATATTATTCTTTATATCTTTTTTATTAACATAACTGATTTTATTATCACCGTCATCAACACCACCATCGTTACATTTCTATATTATTAACCCTTATATAATTCTCATGCTTATCATTATTGGCTTATCTTATAATATCATGATATCATTTCTTCCATCATTCAGCTAGTTCTCGTATCTCTAAAGATTTTTATTCCCTTCGTTGCATGCATCGAATACAAGATCCCGTGGAGTGCTTCAGTTGTATTTTTAATGCAATTCTAATCTATTTGTTCGGCCTTGGTGTTGATCAAGAAAGAATGAAGAGAGAGGTTCGTGGCAAGCATGAATGCATTCAATCATGGGCCTGCATTCTTTAGTGGAACCGTTTTTCAGCCTCAAGTACATTTTTATGCTGATTTTGCAAGTGTGAATTGTCAGTTCTTTATATTTATGAACATTTCGTGAAGGCAGAAAGCGAAAAAAAATACACACTGAATCAGGCAGAGACAGACTGTTATATTTTTAACATCTATATCAATTTACAGTTTGCTTTACATATTAAAACGATATCAGATTTCGATAACACATGTGCTAGCAGAATTATTTGTGCCACAGGGGAACAAATAACCTTTTCAGATTCTGAAAATGTCATGAGTGATTAACATTTTTTTTTTTTTTTTTTTTTTTGGACAAATGAATTATATTTGCCTCATTCCTTTCTCTCTCTCTCTCTCTCTCTCTCTCTCTCTTCTCTCTTCTCATCACTCTCACTCTCTCTTTCTCTCTCCTCTATCTCACTCACTCACTCACTCCTCTCTCTCTCTTCTCTCTCTCTCCTCACTCTCTCTTCTCCTCTCTCTCTCTCTCTCTCTCTCACTCACTCTCTTTCTCTCTCTCTCTCTCACTCTCACTCACTCCTCTCTCTCTCTCTCTCTCTCTCTCTCTCTCTCTCTCTCTCTCTCTCTCTCTCTCTCTCTCTCTCTCTCTCTCTCTCTCTCTCTCTCTCTCTTTCTCTCTCTCTCTCTCTCTCACTCACTCACTCACTCATCTCACTCACTCTCTCTTCTCCTTCTCTCTCTCTCTCTCTCTCTCTCTCCTCTCGTCTCTCTCTCTCTCTCTCTCTCTCTCTCTCTCTCTTCCTAATTTTTATCATATCCAAACACACATCTGTATGTAACAACAAACCTGGATTAACATATAAACAGTGAAGGAATTTTTACATGCATAAAGTTTACCAGTACAGCACAGAATAGCTACACTCGCGGGGAAATATGTGCAAGCAAAATGCATTTAGCGTCTGTAAATGTATGTAGACAAATATACGTACCCTGTACACATTGAGGGGAGGTCGAAGAGGAAGTGGGGTAGAGGTGGAATAACTGGTGGATTGAGGTGGAAAGAGGGGAAGGAGGAAAAGAGAAGAGAGAGGAGAGGGGGAAAAGAGGGGAGAGGGGAAAGAGGGAGAGGAAGGTGGGAAGAGGTGGAGAAGGGGAGTGGAAGGAGGATTTGGAAAAGGAAGGAGTAAAGGGAGGGATATGGGGTAAGGAAGAAATGAGGGAGAGGGGGTACGGAATGCGGGAGGAAGAGCAAGAATGAAAACAACTGGTTTGGAAAAGGAAGAAATGAAGTGAGAGAGAGAGAGAGAGAGAGAGAGAGAGAGAGAGAGAGAGAGAGAGAGAGAGGAGAGAGAGGAGAGAGAGAGAGAGAGAGAGAGAGAGAGAGAGAGAGAGAGAGAAAAGGAAAGAAAGAAAGAAAACAGTATGCAAGTTGGATCAGAATTAGCAGAGGCCATGGTTTAAAATATTAAGACTTAGAAGGAGAAATGAGTATAGAGGTATAGGACGGAATAGACTATAAATAGGAAAGGAGCAAGAGGAGGAAAATAGAACAAGAAGAGGAGGAAACACTGAAAAAAGTAGAGAGGGAAGCAAGGAATTGAGAAGAAAGAGAGCAGGAAGAGAGAAAAGGTAGAAAACAAAACTGCAAAGAAAAGAAAATAGAACAAGAAGATGGGAAACAAAAAGGAAAGAAAAAGAGAAAAAAAGAAGGAAAAGAGATACAAGTAAGAAAGGTTAAAAACAAGAGGAGAAGAAAAGGAATAAAGACCAGGGAAGGAGGGGAGGAGGGGAGACAAAGGGGGAGGAGAGAGGAAAAGAGAAGAAAGGGAAGGAAAAAGAGGTGGGGAGAAAGAGAAGGGGTGGAGATGGAAGGGAAGGAGATAGGGGGAAGGGTGCGGGAGTGAGGGAGAAAAGGAGGTGGTGAAGGAAAGGGTCTGAGAGAGTAAAGGAGGGAGCAAAGGGGGAAAGGAGGGGAGGAGGGGGATAGAGGGGTCGAGGGTGGGAAAGGAGGGAGAAGGTTGACTGGGAGTGAGGAGGAGAGAAGAAGCGGTCGAAGGAGGTGAGCGAAGGAAAGGAAGGGGGCGAAGCGGAAAAGCAGGAGAAAAGGAAAGGAGAAAGGAGGGGAAGTTGAAGAAGGCGAACGAAGGAAAAGAGGGGTCTAGGGGAGAAAGGGAGGAGAGAAGAAGGCGAAGAAAGGAGGGGAAGACGAAATGAAGTGAGCGAAGGAACGGAAGGGGGCGAAGGGGAAAGGGAAGAGAGAATGAGGAGAGGTCGAAGGAGGCGAACGAGGGAAAGGAGAGGACGAAGGGGAAAGGAGAAAGGGGGGGGGGGGAGGGCTGAGGGGTTTGGCAGAGAAACAGCTCGTGGGCGAAGGACAGAGAAGGGTGGTAATTACTGACCCGACCCACTGTAATCACGCGAACCATATTGATTCTTTGGTGAAGATGAACGACGTTAGCGGTTCGGAAAGGGAAGGGAGGGAGAGGGAAGAGTGGGAGAGGGAGAGGAAGGAGAGGGAGAGGGAGAGGGAAGGGAGGAAGAGGAGGGGAGGGAGAGGGAGGGGAAGGGAAGAAGAGGGAGGGAGAAGGAGGGAGGGAAAGGGAAGGGAGGGAAGGGAAGAGTGGGAGAGGAGAAGGAGAGGAGAGGAAGGGAGGAAGAGGGAGGGAGGAGAGGGAGGGGAAGGGAAGAAGAGGGAGGGAGAAGGAGGGAAGGGAAGGAGGAGGGGAGGGAGGGGAAAGTAGAGGGAAGAGAGGGAAGGAGAGGAAGAGTGGGAGAGAGAGAGGGAAGGAGGGAGGGGAGGGAGAGGGAAGAGAAGGAGAGGGAGTGAAAGGGAAGGGTAGGGAAGAGAGGGAATGAGAGGGAAGGAAGGGAGAAGGAGGGGAGGGAAAGGAGGAAAGGAATGGAGGAGGGAGAGGAGAGGGTAGGAGAGGGAAGGGAGGAGAGGGAGGGAGAGGGAGGGGAAGGAAGAAGAGGGAGGAGAGTAAAGGAAGGGAATGAGAAGAGGGTGGGAGGGAAGAGAGGGAAGAGAGAGAGGAGAGAGGGAAGGAGAGGGAAGGGAGGGGAGGGAGAGGAGAGAGGGAAGGGAGGGAGAGGGAAGGGAAGGAGAGGGAAGGAAGGGAGAGGGAGAGGGAGGAGAGGAAGGAGGGAAAGGAGGAAAGGGAAGGGAGGGAAAGGAGGAAAAGGGGAAGGAGGGAAGGAGAGAGAGTGAGGAAAAGGGAAGAGAGGGAGGGGAGGGAGAGGGAAGGGAGGAGAGGGAAAGGGAAGGGAGGGAGAGGGGGAGAGGGAGGGAGAGGGAGGGAAGGGAAGGAGGAGAAGGAGGAAAGGGGAGGGAGAGAAGAGGGAGAAGGAAGGAGAGAAAAAGAGGGCGGAAAGGAAAAGAAAGGAGTGAAAGGAAGGGGAAGGAAGGAGAAGAAAAGGGATGGAAAAGGAAAGGTGAAGAGAAGGAAGGGAGGAAGAGGGAAGAGAGGGAGAGGGAAGGGGGTGGGAAGGAGAGGGAGGGAGAGGGAGGGAGAGGGAAGAAAGGGAAAGGGAGGAAGGAAGGGAAAATAAGAGAATTGGAGAGGAAGGGACATAGAGGAAAAGGAAGGAGAGGGAGGGGGGAGGAGAGGAAAGGAGGGAAAGAAGGAGGAAGAAGGGGAGAGGGAAAGAGAAGGAATGAGAGGGGATGAGGGAGAGGGAAGGCAGGGGAGAGGGAGGGAAAGGAAAGGAAGAGAGAGAGAGAGAGGGAGGGAAAGAGAGGGGAGAGAGAAAGAAGAGAGAGAAAGGGAGGAGAGTGAAAGGGAGGGGATGGAGAGGGAAGGGAAGAAAATGGAAGAGACGGAGAGGGAAGGGTGGGAGAAGGAGGGATAAAGGGAAAGAGAAGAGGGAAAGGGAGGGAAGGAGAAGGAAAAGAGATAGACTAATAGATGGTGAAAGGAAAGGAAAAGAAAAGAAGGAAGAAGGGAGAGAGAGAACGGTAGGAAGGAAAGGGGGATGAAAGGGGTACAAGAAAGGAAAGAGAATTACAGAAAAAAAATCTAAAGGGAGGGAAGAGAAAGAAGGGTAAGAGGGAAAGAGAAGGAAATCAATCTAAGGAACGATTAGGGATGGGAGATATAAAAGGGGAAGAGGAATAATGCTAAAAATGATAATAACAGTGGAATTACTAACGAGAAAATTACTATCTATACTACTAGTGATAATAATAATAATGGTAACAATGATAGTTGTCATAAAAGTAACATTGTTGATGATATCGAAAATACCAATAATGATAATGATAAAGATGATACTGATAATTATGATAAGAATGATGAGGATGAGGATGAGGATGATGATGATGGTGATAATAATAATGACAATAATTGTAACATTGATAATAATAATGATAATAATAATAATAATAATAATAATAATAATAATAATAATAATAATAATAATGATATGATAATAATAATGATAATAATAATATAATAATAATATTGATAATAATAATGATAGTAATAATAATAATGATAATAATAATGATGATAATAATAATAACAGCAACAACAACAGTGATAATCATAATGATAATGATTATGAGTATGATAATGATAATAATGATAAAAAATAAAAATAATAGTGATAATAATGATACTACTACTACTAAATAATAATAATAATAATGATAATAATAATGATAATAATGATAATAATAATATTAATGATAATAATAATGATGATGATGATAATGATAATGATAATGATAACAATAATAAATATTATGATTAATAATGATGATAATAATAATAATAATAATAAATATAATATAATAATAATAATAATAATAATAATAATGATAATAATAATAATAATAATAATAATAATAATAATAATATAATAATAATAATAATAAAATTATATAGCAATAATAATATCAATAATGATTAATAAAATATAATTGATAACAAATAATAATGATAATTGATGATAATAATAATAATAATAATGATAATAATAATAATAATGATAATAAATAATATAATAATAATGATAATAATAATAATAATAATATAATAATAATAATAATAATAATAATAATAATAATAATAATAATAATAATAAAATAATAATGTGATAATAATTAATAATAATAATGATGATGATAATAATAATAATGATAATAATAAATAATAATAATAATAATAATAATAATAATAATGAATAATAATGATAATGATAATAATAGTAATAGTAATAGTAATATAATAATAATTAATAATAATGATAATATTAATAATAATAATAATAATGATAATGTTAATGATAATAATAATAATAGTAATAATGATAAATAATGATAATAACAATGATAATAATAATAATAATAATAATAATAATAATAATAATAATAATAATAATAATAATAATAATAATAATAATAATAAATAATAATAATTAATAATAATAAAAATAATAATAATAATAATAATAATATAATAATAATAATAATAATAATAATAATAATAATAATGATAATTATAATAAAAGTGAAAATAATAACAATGATGATAATATCAATGATAATGATAATGATGATAATAATAAAGATAACAATAATAACTGTCATATTTATTTTAAGAATCATAGTAACAATAATAGTATAGAACAATAATAATGATAATAGCAATGAAAACTATAATGAGGATGATAATCATAACAATGATAATAACATTAATAATAATAATGATAATAATATTAATAATAGTAATAGTGGAAATAATTATGATGATGATAATAAGAATAAAGAAATATCATTATTATCATCATTATCAATATCATTCTCATAATAATGATAACAACAGCAATGATAAAAACAATAATGTTTATTACTGTCATTATCCTTATTATTATCATTTTCATCATAATTATTATTTTCATTATGGTAATAATGATGATGATAATGATAATGATGGTAATGATAATGATAATAATAATAAAAGTAGTAACAATAATGATAACAAGGATAATGATAATAAGAATAAGAATAAGAATAATAACGTAATGATAATATTAAGTAATGATAGTATTAAGAATTATGATTATGATTATTATGGATGTCAATAACTGATATTGATGGTAATGATAATGGTGATTGGGATAACGATGTAATAGAAAAAGTAATGATAATGATCATTGTAATTTTGATTATAATGACAATATGGATGATAATGATAACAATAATAATGATGATGATGACAATAATAGTGATAATAATGATTATAAGTAAGATAGAAATATTCGTGGTGATAATGCTAACTATGATAATGACATAATAGTAATCATGATAGTGATAACAATGACAATGATAATATTGATGATATTAACATGATAGTTAAAATGACAATGTTAATATCAATGACAGTATTGATATTGATAATCATAATCATGACAATAATCGCAATAATAATAATAAAGCCATTAATAACAACAATAATGATGATACAACTACTACTACTGATGTTGATAATGATAATGAAAATAATAACAATAATAATATTAGTGAATATACTAATAAAGATTATGATTGTAATAATGATAACATTAGTAAAGATTATAATTATAATGATAATAATAATGATGATGAATATTATAACAATAGTGATAATAATAATGAATATCATAACAATAGTAGGGATGAAGATGATATCATTAATAATAGCAATAATAATAAAAAGGATGTTACCAGTAAAAAATATAAAATATTAGTAATGGTGATGATGACAGAAAATATAATGAAAATGGCAGCAATGATTGTAGTAATGATATTGATAATAATAATGACAATAGTATTGATAACAGTAATGATAATAATAGTAATAATAATAACATAATAGAAGGATAATAGTGACAATAATAAGAGAATAATAATAACAAGTGAAAGAAGAAAAGAAGAACAATAATGATAATAATAATATGATAATAACAATTATTATTATTATCATTACAATAATTATGATAATAATAATAATGATAATAATAATAATAATAATAATAATAATAATAATAATAATAATAATAATAATAATGATAATAATAGTAATAACAATAATAATAACAATAATGATAAAAATAATAATAATAATAATTTCATTATCACAATGATAATGATGATGATAACATTAAAGATAGCTTTGTTAATGATAACTATTATAGTGATATTAATGATGATGATAACAATCAAACTGCTAGTAATGATGTTTATAATCATACTGACAATAACAATATCATTAATAATGTTGAAGGTAATAATGATGATAAAATGATAATGCTGATGCTCATAGTAACGATAATGATGTTAATGATCATAACAATAATAATGATAATGATGAACTAAATAAGGAGCAAAGGAAAAGAAAATTAAGGATGATTGAAATGGACTAATAAATAAAGACCACAGAACTAGAAGCGAATGAGCGAAACAAGACAAACGAGAAGAGAGAAAGAAGGGAAACAAAATGAAGGGAGAAGAGGAGTAGAAAAGAATTTGGAAGAGGAAGCAAAAATCGAATGAAGAGATAAGAGAGGAACGAATGAAAAGGGAAAATAAATGAAGGGCCAAACAACGGAAGAAAAGAGGAAGAGACAAATCAAGAGAACTAAACGAAAATCGAATGGAGAGAGAAGAGAGAAAATAACAGGAAAGAAGATAATCAAGAAAGAATCAGATAAAGAGAGAAGAGAAGAAGGTTTAGAGGACCAGAACAGAGGGCAAGACAAAGAAGAATAAAGAAAAGGAAAACGAGAATCGAATGAATAGGGAAGAGAGGGAGACAGGAAGACAGGAGACCGATTGCAAAAGGCACGAGTCGTGAATATTGCAATTCTTTCTTATGTCTCTTGTTTGTTGTTGATTTATTTAATTTGCACGGTGTATGCACGTCTATTCCTCTCTTCGTAAAAGTTAATAGACAGGGATAGATAGATACCATGCTGGAAATGTTGATAGACAGGAAAAGAGAAATTTGGAGGGAGATTAGCATGTTGGATAGATAGATAGCAAAACGTTGATAGAAAATTTGGATAGATAATTGGCATGTTGGAAACGTTGATAGACAGGAAAAGAGAAATTTGGATAGATAATTAGCATGCTGGAAATGTTGATAGACAGGAAAAGAGAAATTTGGATAGATAATTAGCATGTTGGAAACGTGGATAGACAGGAAAAGAGAAATTTGGATAGAGGATTAGCATGTTGG
>NW_020870025.1:11207-23707 GCF_003789085.1 Penaeus vannamei
GTCTTCAGGTTCTCCGTCCCAGACGAGCCCGTCCAAGGTCGGTGGACGTCCATTTGTATAAAATATATATACTTTTACAACATTCAGGTGTCAGCTAAAACAATGGTTTCTTTGTCTACTGTTTTGACAATTACCTTTTGCAGTGGCCAGCACGAACGAGGACGCATGGAAGTGGTGGAAGATGAGCATGACGCTGTTGTCTCGGCTGCCGCAAGTTGCTCGCATCATGCAAGATTAAAGACGGTATGGTATATGTTCTATACAACAGTACCTAGGAGTGGTACTGTTAGATTATTGCTTTTTATAACGACGACGGTTATTATATTTACTCTATTAGCACACCTTGCCTTATAAAATTGTTTGCTATCACCAATAATTACTTGCGACATTCGAAATAACAGTTATTTAGATTCTAGTTTCTCATTGTTATTACTATCAACACTGTCGTCGCTCTGTAAATACTTCTTGCACTTCTCACACAGGAAAAGAGCCAACAACCGGGGTCAGCAACATGATCAACTGCTCATCTTCATGTACTGCTTACGTCCAGTGCGTTAGAACACTCTTCTACTGACCGTATACGTATGGCAACGCATGCCGTGATTATTGTTCAATTTTGGCCAAAACATTTGGCCATGTGTCGAATGTATTTGTGCATTTCTCTGATTCATTAGAGAAAAATGCTTCAGTTTAAACACCTGAAAATGCCTGTCAAACAAATGTTGTTTACACATGGATATTCCATGATAACTATCCTGTCCCCTAATATTTACGAATATGTCCAGGCATTAACTGTGTTAGTTTTAGTTTCAGTTTTGTCATTTAGCTTGTGGTTTGTTATTTGATTATAAATATAGGTTTGTACAGAACTGATATGAGAGTAGGAGACGGTGGGTCACGTTGTGCTTCTTAACAGACTGTTGTCTGTGTAACAAAAACTTTTTTTTAGAAATCCTAATTGCAAACAATAATTTGAAAATTATATTTCCATGCATATGTGAAATGTGCCATAAAGCACAAATTTGTCATTTCATTTTGTTTTAATGTTTTAATAAAAAATATTTGCTAATAAGACTTTTATCTGATATCTTTTCTAATCAGTAACTAATAAAATGAACACACAGACGCACACGCGCGCACACATACATACATACATACATACATACATACATACATACATATATATATATATATATATATATTACAGCCTTCTAAAATCCGATGTTGCACAAAGGCCTTCCCCAATTTGCACCTCGTTCATTTTTTTTTTATCATAGGGGGGAAAGGGTCGTACCCTACCACGGGGGTCCTTATAGTCGCCTTCTACGACAAGCAGTGACATACGTTGAAAGTATTCCTTTAACACACACAGAAACATATATATGTAAATAAATATATATATATATATATATATATATATATAATATAATATATATATATATATATGATATATATATATATATATATATATATATATATATATATATATGTATATATATATATATATATATATATATATATATATATATGTATATATATATATATATGTATATATATATATATATATATATATATATATAAATATAATATATATAGATAGATAGATAGATAGATAGATAGATAGATAGATAGATAGATAGATAGATAGATAGATAGATAGATAGATAGATAGATAGATATAGATATAGCGTGTGTGTATAATAATTATATATATATATATACATATATATACATGCATATATATGTATATATATATATATATATATATATATATATATATATATATATATATATGTATATATATATATATATATATATATATATATATATATATATGTATATATATATAGATAGATAGATAGATAGATAGAAGATAGATAGATAGATAGATAGATATATGCGTGTGTGTATAAATAATTATATATATATACATTCATATATATGTATATATATATATATATATTATATATTATATATATATATATATATATATATATTATATATGTGTGTGTGTGTGTGTGTGTGTTTATTTTTATTCATTTATCTATGTGTATATATGTCATTCATCTCTTTAAGGAGCTTTTGGGTGTGAATGCCCACAGGTATAGCTGGTGTGCTGGAGATCGACGGGGAAAGCCGGGGCGGCTCCCCTGACGGCTAAGGCCTGGGTAGGCCTAGTTGCTGCTTGCTGTGTCTTGCTCTGCTGGAGGATCGTGAGTGCTGAACTCGGCCCAGGTTCTGGAGCTTAAGTGGGTCTGAGCTGTGCCAGCCACCCGGGAATGAGGGGAGCCTGCGGTCCAATAGACGAGCCGTGAGGTGTCCGTGGTCAACCAGGTCTCGGTATGCGTCGTCGAGAAGCTGCTGATGGTGAGGGCGAGAGGACAGGCTGTGGATATAACATGATATAACATAAGAACAAAGAAGGCTTTTTTTTTTTTTTTGAAGTTTTTCTTTTTTTTCTTTTTCCGAACATCTCCATCCTTCTCGTCCTCAGACTCGCGTGCCTGCCTTATGCAATTGCACGAGTGCAATCCCATAATCACAGGCAATCGAGTCAGTGTCCGTAGCAAGTTTGTAAGATGTTCAGTCCTTGAAATAACTCGTGTATAATTCCGTGTTGACGATCCCATGACCGCTAGGCGGGCCGAGGCGGGCAAAGTGAATAAATCGTGGCAGTTCAGTTCAGTTAGATTTGCGAAGTCATGCCTTTTCTCTGGAGTGGCCCGGCCTGTGTTAACTATTTCTAGTTAACTCAGATGTTTTCTTTGAACTGCATGCTTATCGTGGTGGCTGAATTGCGAGCAAGCGATCCAGTTGCCACGGAGAAAGCATGTTGCACACCCTTTTTACCAGCCCGGCGGCTGTGGTGGGTGGTCCCTGTCTCAGAAATTGTGTGTACACAATTCTGCAAGTAATGTAACAGGGTGGCGTTAGGCTCGCCGCAGTGTTTGCATAACCTGGCAGTCTCATTGTCAATAATTTGCCAAGCGCATTGGTAACCTAGTCTTAGTCTGAATAGTATGACTTCGGTACCTCTTTTTGTATTTGGAGGAAGGGCCAGTGGCTCATAGCCTGAAGCATCTGAGTACCACTTGGCAGCGAGCGATTTTGTGATGTTTTCTCTATGTGCTCCCGGAGGACCGCACACGCTGCAGCTTTGGTACCTTGGCTTAGTCCCCTTCGGCTGGGTTTAACGATCATGGAGGATGGGGGCATACCCCTGCCCTTTTCGCTAGTTTATCAGCAAGCTCGTTCCCGTATGCCTATGTGGCTTGGGACCCAGTTTATGATGATTCTTCTACCTTGACTAGGATTTTTGGGCTATGTTAGTACTGTTGTCAAGAGGTAGATGTTATCTGGGGCATGCTATGCTGTAAGCTGTCAATAGTTGCTCTTGAATCTGTGTGAATGACAACGTGTCCTCCTCAGGGACGCGTGTGTCAGCTTCCATGATCGCAACCGTTTCAGCCTGAAGCGTTGAGGCATTGTCAGTGACCCTAATGGATGCTGTGGTATCCTTTGTTGCAAAGCCGGCGCCTGCAGTATGGTTTATTGGATCCACGGATCCGTCCGTGTAGTATGTTATACTACCCGGAGGAGTTATTTGATCAATGACCCTTTGTGCTTGTGCCTTTAGGCTAGGCATGGAATATTGATCTTTTCTCATTGTAAGATTTAGAATTGAGAATTCGATCATTTCGTTTGCCCACGGCGGGGTTCTTTGTAATCAGGGTGAGGGGAGTCCATGCCCTTGGCAAGCAATGATTCTTTTAGCTGAAAGCGTATCAAAACTCTGGCTGTATGTGTGAGCCAGGAATTGTCCGCAAACAACTGGTAATCTTGTTGTAGGCGTCTGAGAACTCTTTGTCTTAGATAGGAGTTTCTGGGTGCCTGCAGGACCTTGGAAAAGAACTGTGCTGCCATTAGATCAATTCTGGTGTCCATGGACGGTAAATCAGCTTCCATGAGGAGGTTGATGACCTTTGTCCACTTAGGTGCACCTAGAATGATCCTGGCTGCTTCGTTTTGTATTGTTTCCAGTTTTTCTTTTAATGATGTACTAGAAGCAATAAGGGCGACAGATGCATAGTCAATAATAGGACGGACAGCATGTACATAGAATTATCTTAGTACTTTGTGTCCTCCTATGTATCTCCCTGTCATGACTTGTGTGCTATCCATACACTAAGGTATAGGTAGTCCTTGGCCCATTCCAGATCCATACCCTGTACAGTGAGTTTTTTGTTTCTGACATTAGTTCTCAGAGCCATTGCTTTGGATTTTGCTGCTGATATTTTTAGACCCGTCCTACAACACTCTTCAGACACCAGGTTCAGACAACGCTGAGCTCTAGTTAGGCAGTGATTGCCAGAGGCTATGATTGCCAAGTCATCTGCATAAGAGATGATCTTGCATCCCTCTGGCAGGTGAATGTCGAGTATGTTGGACATGAGGGTATTAAACAGGGCTGGACTAAGAACCCCTCCCTGAGGAGTTCCATTTTCAAGTGGCATGTGCTGTGAGAGGTGGCCTTGAAATCTGACATTTGCTGATCTATTTTTAAAATAGTCAGCTATCCAGGCCAAGAGTCTGCCTTTGACTCCTTTGTGGATTAGGGTCTCTTGAATGGCAAGCGGACTTGCCAATTCAAAAGCCTTCTCCAGGTCAAGGAAGACAACCACGGCGGGCGAGGTGCAGATTGTGCTTAAGAGTGTGGAAATGCTATGAGCAGTGCTCTTACCCCTTGTGAACCCGTGCAGGTGTTCATGGGGGCCCGTTTTCCATCGGAGCCTGTTGAGTACCATCTCTCAGCTGTTTTACCCAGGCAGCTGAGAAGAGAGATGGGACGGTACTTGCCAGGCTCCTTTGGTTTTGGGATGGGAACTATTGTGGCTTGTTTCCAGCTCTGGGGCACCGTGGCTGTTTGCCAGGATTTGTTGATAACCTGCAAGAATGCAAGTTCTCCTGCAAGGCCTAGATGCGAAATGATGGGGTGGAGATCCCATCAGATCCCGGTGCTGACCCAGAACTGGATTTGTATGATTTTCTTAGTTCCCTAAGAGAGAACAAGGCATCTGTTCATCAGCTTCGAGTGCCTTGTCTCTTATGAGAGCAAGTCTTTCTGGATTTAAGTTTTGTTGTTTTTCTCTCATCATTGGAGGCAGATTGTTGGTGCTGGTTCTGGCTGAGAACTCAAGCACCAATCTGTTAGCCTCTGATTGTGGGTCATGATGAGTGCATTTCGGGGCTTGGCGGCTTGTCGCTTGCCTGACCCGTTTCCACAACTCTGTAAGGCTGGTCTGGTCCAAAAGACTGGCACCATTCCAGCCATTTTTCCTGCCTTACTCTGTTGGCAGTTTCCTTGGCATCCACAACAGCTTCCCTCAACAGGGCCAGATTGTCGGGAGATCTTTGCCGTCGGAATTTTTCTACACATATTAACCCTGTGGTTGACCTCTTTGATCTCGTCATTATAGTACCAGGCGTCTTTGTGAGTTCTGGACCATGGCGAGTTTTGGGAATGGTTTGTGAGGCTGCCTGGTTTATGGCCTGGATTAGCCTTGCCTCTAGCACATCCATTTTCATTGTTATTGGGTTCATTGTCTTTCAGACATCGAGCCAAGCCTTCCTGGAAGGCAAACCAGTTGGCCTTGTCAGTTTTCCATTTAGGAATGTGATGTGGTCTTTGGGCTGGACCTGCATCCATTAGTGTGGTGACTATGCCGTAGTGATCACTAGTAACCGTATCATCGACACACCACCGAATTCTCTCCACCATTGTTGCAGTGGCAAAGGTGAGGTCTAGGACCCCTCCCTTCACATGCGTTGGTTCTTTGGTGTTGAGAAGAGCGATCTCAGGGAATGTCTCAAGCACTTCTGCTATGTGAATGCCTGCCGCGTTCGGCCTTTTGCGGGGATTCAGCATGGCCATGTGTGCATTGAAGTCTCCCCCTATGATCACTGGTTTAGATCTAAGCTCTCACACAGTGGTTTGCTATAAATATTATATATTTTTATAGCCCCCAGGTAGCTGAATCTCAACAGCAAGAGATTCAACACCATCTCCACAGTGCGGCGGATTGGCTATTAAGGAGCAGGGATAGCTTCTTTTACCAGGGTCATCAGGCCTCTAGCACCATCCAGGTTTGGAGTGGTGAAGGCATGATATCCTGAGAAGCACACGGATCCCATAGTTAGTGTCTCCTGGAGCATGACGACGTCAATGCTCCTTGCTCGCACAATTGACTGGAGAAAGGAGTTCTTGCTTTTATAGCTACAGATATTCCACTGCAGTATGCTTAGATTGTGTGCCATGATGGTTACTCAGTGTCACTTGCTTCAGCTTCAGATGCCCCAGTGCTGGTGGCATCAGATAAATACAGATCCTCGTTGATTGAGGATTGTACAACTTCCTCTAAGTCAGACACTCCGGTTAAGGCTCTACCGAGGGGTGTAGGGCCTAGGTTGGAAGTGTCACCTCGGGTCGGAGGACGAGACTTTGGCTGTACAGACTCGGCTCGGCCTGCTGCACAGTTTCAGCCTGTCCTGACAGACTAGCTGGGGTTTTATGATGTTTCTTGAAGCTAGCCTGCCATCCGAGGATTTAGGGAGGGGAGCGCTGCTCGTTATCGGTTTGGAGGCTTCTAGCTTCCTTCCCTTCAGAGCTGCCACAGTTTGGGTCATAGCCGTCATGGCGACCTGCACTGCTTTCTCCGCCTCCTCACTGGTCCTCCCCAAGGCTGTTGCTACTGCAGAAACTACAGCACTCAACAGGAGAGTCATATCTTTCTCGTCAAAGAAAAGATTATCATCTACTGGGGGGACCATTGCTGTGGACTTTGAACCTTTTTCCCTTTGGTTCTTTTTTGTGTTTTGCCACTAGCAAGCTGGGGAATTCCTCTCTGTTAGAGGTATCCTTTTCTGTGGGGGCGACTCCTTCCTCTTAGGAGGTCGGGGAGTCTTTCTTTTATTTTGTTTTCCCCAGACATAGGTGCCTGGGGGCGCAGGGACAAAGTCAGGACGCTTTTTGGCTAGCTCCTGCTTTTTAATCACTGCCTGTTTCCTGACAGAGCAAGCCAGGCTCCAGGCATGATGTTTTTGGCACAGTTTGGACACTTGGCTGTTGTGTCCTTCTGGCCATCTTTGTGTGCCTTAATACACACTTCGTTTCGTGTGCCTCGCTGCATACACCACATTTGGCTTTGGCCTTGCAGTTGGCCTGGTGATGCCCAAATTTCTGGCACGTGAAACACCTCAAGGGCTCTGGCACATATGTCCTGAGCTTGTATGAGCCCCAGTTACCCAGATCAAGGGTGGTGATTGGGGCTCCCTTGAGGATAACAGGACTTGCCTGGTTGGAGACTTCCCTTTGGTCATGCGGGAAGCCTCCACCACTTGTGGGAGAGACGTGATCACCTCCACGTCGAACCCTAGTGGAAAGCCAAGTAGCACCATCTTGGTTTTTTCTCTTGGGAGGTCAGTGGTGAGATACACACCTTCTCCCATCTTTTAGCACCTTGATTTCCTGCAGGAAGTTCATGGTGGCTTTGTCTTTGGGGGCAATGATCATGCCCTCATCTCTGGAGATTCGGATTGATAATCTCACATTTCTTTCCTTCTCCAATGCCCTTACCAGCTGGTATGCATTGTCGAAGTCTTCAGGTTTTTTGGTACCTTAAACCGCGTTAGTCGACTTGGGGTGTGTTCTGCTCTTCTTCAGAGTCAGTCCACCCTTCGTCGCTTCACGCCTCCCCTTTGCAGGGGTTTAAGGCCTTTGGAAGTGGGGCAGCTGGTTTGGCTGGTTCAGCTGAGCCCCTTCTTGACTGAGAATTCTGAGGGGAATTCAGATTTCTCTCAGTCTGTGTGCAAGGACAGATTTTGTTTGTGGTTTTTGTCTTGTCCTTGCTCTTTGCTGCAGGCCGGACACTTCGACCTGCATTTTAACTTTCTTTGCCCCCTGTAGCCTTGAAAGGCTCAGGGTGACTGCCTTGTTTTGCTCATGTGGTCATTGGGAGAGGATGGGTTTGTTGGTCCCCTTTCGGGGTCTATCCTTTTCCTACTCACTGGGTGAGGTCTTATGAAGGGCCTCAAATTCTCTGTCCCTACACTGACCCTTCAGCACCACAGGACAGGAGATCCCCCTGGGTGGGCTGAACTCGGAGCTTTGATGTGGTAAACGCTCTGCACCCCAATCCTGCTACAAGGGAGGTGTGATCACGTCACCGTAGCCCAGGCGAATGTTGGAAACCAAAGTTTCCTGCAGGCCCAGGCTGCACCATGAAGTGGGAAAGAGAGGGCGAGAGTCAGGCACCGAAAAGTCGCCCTTGGTGCGAAGTCACAACTATGGCCAGGACCAGGGAGTCCAGCCCAGGTTTGTTACCTCACTCTCCAAGGAGGGGGGGGTACTCACTACCAGAGAAAGCCTGACCAATTGTCGCGGCGAACCACGATAAATTGGCGGAGCTCTGTGTAGCTTGTTATCATATAATCTCGAAAGAGATCAAAGTCAAGTGACTTTGTTCTGCAGGATAACGCCAAGTGGGTAACAATAATGTCACCACGCCAAGTGGGTGATCTCTGTGTGCACTACAGGCAAGCTGAGATGGGGCGGTAATTCTCCACCTCATGTGCTGACTTCCCCGACTTCGCAATAAGGGTGACAGTTGCGTGTTTGAATTTGTCGGGGAAATATCCTTTAGCCAAACATGCGTTGAAGATGTGACGTAGCCTGTGGATCATAGTGGGTGGCAGATGTTTGATGATTGTTTTGTTTATGTTGCTTGCTCCTGGTGTTGTGTTTTTCGTGTGTTATATTGTGATAATAATTTCTTCTGGAGTGATTGGTGTGGAGAGGGGACTATCCTCTATGAGATTGTTTAGTGTTATGATGTTCTCTGGGAGAGTTAGGTTTTTATGTTGTTGTAGAAAGTTTGCAACCTCGGTCTCTGTGGTGTGGTCGAAACGGGCGTTCTCGGCGGGGGAGATCTGGAAATTCTGTTGCCAGAATTCCCTGTGGAGAAGCTCCATCTCCTCCACCGAGTTTACCCTCTGTCTGTGTGCGTTGTAGATGTATGTGGCCGTCTGTCTGTTCGACCCCATGAGCATTTTGAAGGAACTCCAAAATTTCTTGGGGTCTTTCCTGTTCTGACATAGTTTCCTCGCTAGTGTTTCTTATTCATTACTTTAATTTCGTGTGTGAGTTGTGTTCGTATGTCTTTGTATCGTGTGCGTAGTTGTGCGTCCCAGCCCCGTGTTATTGATAGTTCGTGTAGATTGTATTTTCAGCAATTTCAGACAATGTGTTTCTTTGTAATGAGGGATAATTTTGTGTGTTGTTTTGGGTATGTTGGCCTCACGGGCCGTCTATATATCTGTGTACCACTGTTCAAGGTGGTTGTTTATCATGTGCGTGGGCTGACCCTCGAGATCGATTACTTGTGTGTTTTTGAGTGTTTGTTTAAATCCCTCCCAGTTTGCATGTTTGAAGGATTCTCGGGGCTGTGTTGGGGTCATGATGAGGTTTGTTGACAATGTTATTATTACAGAGAGGTGATCCCTGGAGGTGCCGTTGTCTGTTGAAATGTGATAGTGTAGGTTTGCTCTGTGATTCGCAAGTACTATGTCGGGTGTTGTTGTTGTGTTATATGCTATGTATGTTGGTGTGTGTGGACCGAGGTGTGTGAGTCTTCCTTGTTGTATGTAAGAGGCCAGGCCTCTGCCAACTGCATTTGTGTTGTAGCCAAAGAGTGCATGGTGAGCATTGAAATCTCCCATGATGTATATTGGTTTGTTGTGCCTCAGGAGCTGCAGGATGTCAGGTTCTGGAATGTATGGTCTTCGTGGTGGAATGTATAGTATTGCCAGTATAATGGGTCCTTGTGATGTGTTTACTTCGACTGCCAAAAGGTCTGAGGTGAAATTATTTATGATTTTGTGAGGTATGTCGTTTTTGATCGCAATTGCTACGCCATCGCTTCTTTCCTGTGATTTGTTTGAAGAATAGACAGTGTAAGTGAAGATTTTCAATGAAGTGGTGTTATTGAGCCCATAACTGTTTATGAGGAATGATATGTGGATCATGTTTTCTGTAAGTGTTGCAGAGTTCAGTTTTGCGTGATGTCCAGTGTATTATGTTGTGTTGGATGACTGTGAAGCGTGAATGTAGTGTGTTGTTATTTATCATGTTTGCGTGTGATACACTTGCGTTTTACCGCAAGGTGGCCATTGTGTATTCTGTTTATGTCATGGTGTTTTTCAGTCATGGTGTTCGTGACCAAGATGTTTCTTGTTTGAGTTGTTCGTGTTGTTTCTCACACATGACCAGATTAAATTGCTCTTCGTTAGAGTAGAGCCACCTAATTCGTCCGTTTTCTATTTCTTGGCCAATTTCTTGCCTTCTGGAATATTTGTATTTCTTAGGGTTTTTTGCAAAGAGTCTTATACCATAGAATCTGGGATCTTGCACTGTTCCATCCATAAGCCTCTCCAGACCATCCTTCTCTACAAGGGAGCTGTCGGGATCGTCGGGGCTGGATGTTTCTGCAGGGCCTGGGTTGCCAGTTCTGCAGAGGGAGCTTGGTCCACTGCTTGTGGGGGTGCAGGTGTGTGGCTTTTTGAGCTGGCTGGTTTTGCAGTGGCTTGCTGCTGCTTGGGTCTGACTGAGGTGTCAGGGGTAGGGGCTGGGGTTGCCGGTGTTGTAGGGGTGTATGGGGAGATCTGCTCTAGCTGAGTGTCCAGGGCCTGGATGTGCGAGGCCGCTTCTGAGGGCTTTCTGGTAGGGCAGGGGGGGGGGGAGTTTGGACCACCTTCAGGATCCCCCAGGAGTCTGCTCCTAGATCGAGGTCGGGGAGGTTGTTCCTTCTCAGTGCAAGGTGCACTGTGGGGTCTTTTTTGGGTATGGTCTTTTCCTTGATATCCTGGCGAACCTGGTTTATGAGTGGCCTCCAGGCATTGGTGGTGGCCTGCACTGTGGCTTGAGCAGCCTTTTGTGCCACAGCTTTTAGGGGTATAACCTCTTTCTCTTTTTCCCTCTCCTTCTCCTCCTGGGAGGTTTTGATGGCCTCCTTCCTAACAGGGCTGTTAGCAAAGGTGCGGGGTCCCCCCCCCCCCCGCAATTAGGCATTTTTTTAACCGTGCTGTTGCAGGTGCGGTATGAGTGAGTGCCAGACCCACACTCGGAACAACGAGATTTCTTCTCCTTGCAGTTAACCTTAAGGTGTCCGTAGGCATAGCGGTTCATGCACTGCCTGACAGGGGTAAAGCGTTCGAACTCTATCTGCCAAGGGGCGACAAAGTCCTTGAAGAGGAAGATGCCTTCCTCCTTAATCTTGTTTGCTGACGCATGTTCAGCAAACCTGGCTTTGATCATGTAAAGTGGTTGCATGATATGAATGTTTTCCACTTTTGCGTGGGGGGGGGGGCAGATGCCATGATTTCGTTGGCAATGTCGTTTGAGGTCTCGTTAACCACCTGTCTGTCGAGCTTCTTAAAGATCATGGTCGGCTTGGCTCTCATGTCTAAGGGCAGAACAGGCGAGAATCCCAGTTTCTCTAGCTTGGTGGTGACTTGTTGAGAGAAAAGCTTCTCTGCTTGTGTGTTGTCCTCTATGAGAGCAACATACCCATCATGAGTGGGGCAGTACCGAAGTACTCTGATTTTGGCCTCGAAGAGAGCCTGAGCGAGGGTGTTACTACGGCTCGGGGACGGGCCGCCGTGAACATTAATCTTTACTTTGGTCATGGTTCAGATTCAAATTCAAAAGGGGTCATGGGGTCGTCAGGAATGAGATGGGTGAGGGGAGTGAGGTGAGGTGCAGGTGAACAGAGGGGGGTGATAGGAAAAGGTGGAAATGATTTAGGGAGAGAGAAAGGTAATAGAGAGTGATGATTGATGGTGCTCTTCGAAGAAGACTAAAGTGTCCTACACTCGACCCCCCCTAGCTTCAGCCTGGTTGCGTTCTCCAGTGAGCCAGAGGATCGGAGCTCTGTGTTGGGCCTCCCCCTTATTGCCAATCCTTGCTACAAAGGGGCAACAGGTAGGAGGCGTACCAACCAGACGAATACAAAAGTCTCGGGGACTGATGGCCACAAGAAAGGGAAGGAGGTTAGGAGGATAAAAAGCACACCCAAAGTTCGCCTCAAACTGCTGGGCCTCCCTATACATGTTTCCCTGTGATAGAGAGAACTGGGGGTCTGAGGAGAGGTGTAATAATCCCATGTCACCGTAAGTAGTCAAAAAGAAAAGACCGCTGAAGGCAGTAGAAAGGCAAAGATACTCTGAAGACAGAGCAGTTTGCTTAAGCATTTACGTTAATGAGAGTTCTATTGATAGCAGAAGAGATCGCGGCGCGATTGAGGCCCCGGCACACCAGGGTAGCACAATGACACTTTGAAAAAACGTCAAGGATATATTCAAGATCCTTGAATAACCTCAGAGTTGCTGTGATACTGCCAAGACCCGATAGTTGTCATACGCAAGCGATTCAGGTACCGGTGTGTACG
>NW_020870025.1:28707-48707 GCF_003789085.1 Penaeus vannamei
TTCTTTCTTACTGACCCCGACTTCACTCGAATGCTCTCACGCCTTGACAAGAGGTCGTATGACTGTCTCCTACTCCTCCAGGATTTTTTCCCCGCCCTTGCCCCTCCCTCTTGTACCCCCTCCGAGTACCCTCTCTCCCCTCCCAGAATCGCCCCCTGTCCCCTCTCCTTGCACCTCTCCTCTCCTCCTTACCCGTTCTTACTTTCTTCCCACTTTTCTTCCTCATTGTCTCACTCCTGGATTTCACCACCTCTTCTCACTCCCCTCTCCCCTATACCCCCCCCCCCCCCCCCACGGCCGAGACAAGGTGGCCAGGTGCCCGGAGTTGGAAGGCAGCCAATTCCCCGGTGCCCGTGTTCTGTTTGGGTATTTTCAGACGCTGGTTTTCTTCTGTTCTCTGCCTTTCCACCTCCCTCCCTCCTTCTGTCCTTATCTCTCCCTCTCTCCCCCTCTCTCCTTCTGTGCTGGCGCAGCGGTAAGGTGCTGGTCTAGCAATCCTGCGGACCTGCGTTCAATCCCACGCCCGGCCAGTGAGTGGTATCCCCGGCCCCTTGCACTCTCCTCTCCCTGCCTCCTCTCCCTCCCTCTCTTCCCTCTCCTCTCCCTCCCTCCTTCCCTCTCTCTCTCCTCCCTCCTCCCTCCTTCTCCCTCTCTCGCCCTCCTCCCTCCTTCTCCCTCTCCCTCCTCCTTCCCTTCTCCCCTCCCTCCCTCCTTCCTCCTTCTCCCTCTCCCTCCCTCCTCCTCCTCTCCTCTCCTCCCCCCCCCTCTGTCTCCTCTCTCCCTCTCCTCCCTCCCTCCTCTCTCTCCCTCCCTCTCCCTCTCTCTCTCCCTCTCTCTCCCTCTCCCTCCCTCCTTCTCTCTCTCCCTCTCCCTCCTCTCTCTCTCTCTCTCTCCCTCTCCTCCCCTTCTCTCTCTCTCTCTCTCTCCCTCCCTCCCTCCTTCTCTCTCTCCCTCTCCCTCCTTCTCTCTCTCCTCTCCTCCCTCTTCTCTCTCTCCTCTCCCTCCCTCCTTCTCTCTCTCCCTCTCCCTCCCTCCTTCCTCTCTCTCCCTCTCCCTCTCTCTCTCTCTCCCTCTCCCTCTCTCCCTCGAGAAGAAAGACCGGGGAATATAAACAATAAAACGACAAAGGCGTACATAGGAGTGGCTTTTTAAGTTAATATTTGGAGGATATTATCGTTTTATTTCATTTAAAAAAATATATATTTCATCCCTCGCCTCAAAACGTGGCATAGACTAAACACCTCTCGTTTAAATAAATGTTGGAGCGAAGTGAATAAAATCATGTGTATAAATAAAGCGAAAAAAAACTACATGTTCGATCTCGCAACAGACGTTTCACCACAAAGTAAATGGAGATAAAAGTAATGACGATGACGGTCATGGAAAGAATAATGATAAGGATAGTGATGATAATTTCGTGATAACAAAGGTGTGAGAAGAATACGGAGGCTGTTGCATATTCGAAGATTTTAAGAATGATGTCAATTTCCACAATACTTCCATTTTATATTCAAACACCGGCGGACCTTGGAAGTCCCACAACTTTTTTTTTTTTTTTTGGTGGGGGCAATTTTTTGCATAGTTTTTTTCAAGTTGTATATGTCTGTTTATATATACAACTTGCTGACACTAAATATTTTTTTTTGTTCCCAGGAGAAGCGCCTCAAATACCGTATCATTAAAAGCTCTCGAAAGCAATGATTCCTCGTAACAAACGCACCCTGATCATGAGTGCACTGTTGCCAAGAGTGCAATGATGCAGACTCTGGAGGTTGCAACACGAAGGAATCCCCGAGGACGAACGAGAAATATATTAGAATAACTTTTACAGTCGATGAGTAGTCGCACAATATGCAAGATAGAATATTGCAAGTAGATAACGTAGCAGACCGATTGTCTTTAGTAAATAAATTGCGTAAATTATGTGTTCGTGATTTACTGTTCGTAAAATACAGGGTAAGCGGTCGTTAGTAATGAGAAAAATATACGAGGAAATTTGACATTAGCAAGTAGTTTTATTGGGAGGTTGGATGGTAAATTTATTATATTGATGCATTTTGAGAATCATCATTAGTGAATAATGTAAACGGTAGATGTATATATGCATTATCTGTAGTATGTATTACGTAAATTATCAATTAATTTAATCGGAAATATCTACGGTTGATACATAAGGATTAGCACACTTGATGAGTTAGCGTCCTTTTTGAATTATGAAATTCTTTATCAATTTCCAAATATAACATATTTCATCTTCATTTGCAGATTTAAAGACTGATCAAGACGGTCAGAACGAGCAGTTGGCGGACAACGGACACCACTAGATAAAGAAAAAAGTAAGTAATTGTAGATAATTTTAATAGTATTAGTAATAGCATTAATACTAATGATGTTGCATAACTGTTATCATTAAATAAAACGCAGTTATCTTAGCGAACGCCCTTCAGGATTTTCCTTCTTCTATTTCTTGTATTCTTTTTCTTCTATTATCATTATCATCTTGGAAGACTCGGTGACAATGGCAGGAAGGGTGAGGTCGCGGGGAACAGGTCACGGATTCAAGGTTGCGAGATGGCTGACTGTCTGTGTGTCTCTTGTCTGTCTTTCTCTGTCTCTGTCTGTCTGTCTGTCTTTCTCTGTCTCTGTCTGTATGCCTATAAATGGGAAATGAGGTGGATGAGGGAGGGAGGGAGGGAGGGAGTGAAGGAGGGAAGAAGAGGATTGGATGAGGAAGGGAAAGAGAGGGAGATGGATGAAGTTGGGAAGGGTCGGGGTGTTGGGTGAGAGACGGGTGGATGAAGGATGGATGCAGGGGAGAGGTACATCTAGTAATAGTCAAGGAGTTTGATGTAGGGTGGTAATCGTAGCGTTGGTGGAGAGCGTGATGTAGATGAAGGGAAAGACAAATGAGGAAGAAACTGGTATTTTAAGTATTATTTTTATCAGCCTTCGTCACACAAGGACAAACTCGATAGGATATCCTTGAGATTTTAGATTTATTTATATACATCTACAGTATAACACTTAATGTACACAATAAGTCTGTGTACATAACATTCTCTCCCCGTATATAGCTACAGAGCCACCCCTGGTAGGCTACAGGTGAAAGTGTGGGCCCGGGAAAGGAGATCCATTCTAACAACGGTTTTAGGCTACTCTTTGGGATAGCTTCTCTGTTATTCTCTTCAACTATACGTGGATTACTTCTTACTTTGAAAATGTAGCGTGATACCACTTTTCAGCCCACCATAGTGAAGAGAAGAGATCGTTGGTCATAATTTATAATTATATATGAATTAAGCCTAAAAAAAATTGAATGCAATTTACACACTTTATTATTGGAAACATTCTTATTACGGAAGCATCTTGCATTCTTGATAAGGAGATTGATCAAGTCCCGTGTTGCCAGCAGCCGTCTGTGGGCGAACCGCTTGCGCATTGGGGTCAGTGTCAGGGCGGGAGCTGGACTTCCGCCGTATAAACAACGTTCATATGTAGATTATTTTCCGTTCATATACATTCTCAGATATGAAAGTAATTAAGACGGATAATGTGCGTGCACTTTTATCCTTTTGTATTTTTTCTTCTTCATTACTCAGTATTTTATCGTCATGAACGCTATCATTATCCCTAACGTCACAAAACCCCAAACTGTCGCGGAGTGAAGTAACCACGTAGATATCCGTCGATGATTACTGCCAAATCACCCATTTCCTTCGTCGTCTCGTATTTAGCCAAGGCCGCTGCGTGATGCATGTCCATCAGCCTCCCGCTCGACTTTCATCTCCCAATAATCAGCAAACTTATCTTGGAGTCTCCGTCCGCCTTTCCCTTTCCTTAATTAGCCTTCTCCCCGAGACCAAACCACCAGAAATAAACAAACAGATAGGTAAACAAACGACGCCACGCCCCCTCTGAGTCATTAATAAGGATCCGTCAGATAAGATAAAGACAATGGTGGATTGTTTTGTTGTCTCTTTGCGTTCACGAAAAGTCCACGAAAACACCCGGTTGTTTGACCTTTATTAAACGCGTCCCGTCTCGTTCCGTGGAGCCTCGTTCACTTTCGAATTCGCGGAGGGATGAGAGTGAGAGTGAAAGTGAAAAGGAATGAGCTAATAATGATATTTGGAGCGTGTTTTCTTTTTCATGTTTACACTTTCATATCCTAGCTTGTTCCTCTGGGCCTAATGGCGAGGGACGCGGTTGGGTGAAACTTAAGGGTGCTTACTTGTTTGTTTGTTTTTTTCTTGTTCGTTGTTTCTCGTTTACTTGTTCATATTTTGTTTGTTTGTTTGTTTACTTGTCACTAATTCGACCCTTATGACGAAGGATAATGATAGTGATTATGAGTGATGAAAGTGCCTTAATACGAGTAGTTATGATAGCAGAAATATATAAACAAATGCTGATCACCAGAAAATAATGCATAAACAGCTAAGGTGCAGTAAGGAGAGGGATATTATAAAAACAGCTAACAGAAACGGCTACGGGAATCCCCTTAAGGGACAAGAGGTAGTCCCCGGTGTCCGATGCCGGTCGGTACCAGATGGAGTAGCATCCCCGGGGCAGACGGGGAGGGTAAGATGAGTCATTTCCCGGGAAGAGAGGAATCTGGAGGGTTGTGGGTGTGGGTGAGCGGCAGGGGGCGGGGGGGGGGACCTTGAGTTGAGTTGCGTTGAGTTGGGCTTTTTTCCCCTTCTAAAATCCCATGTTTTTTTTGTTTTGTTTTTTTTAATCTCCCTCCTTTTTCTTTACCCCCCCTCTTCCTTACCCCTCCCTCCTTCCCTCCTCCTCTTCCTCCTCCTTACCCCCCCCTTTCCTTATCCTCCCTCCTCCTCCTCTTCTTCCCCTCCTTACCCCCCCCTTTCCTCCTCCTCCTTACCCCCCCTTTCCCTCTCCTTCCTTTCCTCCTTCCCCCTTCCCCCTCCTCCTCCGCCTGCTCCTCCTCTTCCTCCTCCATCCTGCTTCTCCCTCTTTCTTGCTGCTGCTCAGCAAAACCTTCCGCAGCTGATAATGGCAGACAACACCTTGGTTTTACTGCCCTTGCAAAACAGGCCGACTCTTGCGGTCGCGGTCTCTCCCTGTTTAATTGTATTCGTATCTTTGCCGTCAAGGGCAGGCGGAAGAAGCAAGAAGGGGGAAGAGGGATAAGGAGGAGGAGGAGAGGGAAGGAGGGTAGCAAGGCATACTCTGCGTGACTCTACTGATCGTAGGCACAGCGATTTAGAATTTATCTTGAGTAATAATTCAACGAGTGTCAATGATATATATATTTTTTTAGAATAAGGATCTGTGTATGTAGCCTAAATGTAGTACATGAACTCATACAGGGGTCTGATTGGTATGTCTGTCTATCTGCCGTGTGTACCATATTTATCACACGCACATTCGATGATAGTCACAGAGCCCCTTTGCCAACACAACCCACATAATCCAGTAGCGAGGAATGCCTTTGTGTCGGCGAGAGATTCAGCCTCACATGCAAATTGGGTTTTAGAATAGAATGAGACTGTTTCCTAAATAACAAGGCATCCACGCCCTCGTTGCCGAATCTAATTGGCTTAAATGGGCCCCGCGCGGATGTGAGCGAATAGGGCGACATCTGCACGCCGTCGATCATTCGTGAAGACCCCGCGTTGGGAGGTGAAAGAAGAAAACTGGAAAATGTGGAGAAATTTTCCTGATTTCACGTCACACTCCTTGATTATATAATGAACAAAGAGAAAACGTGTGTGGCCGATGGGTAAATCTTTTTGTTTACCGAGAACAGACGAACCAATTAGTTTATCATGAAAGGATGTTTTGATTGACGCTTCGCAATTTTCCTTCCATGGATGGGTTGCTCTGTATGTTACGTAAACGAAACGCAACCTTGCACATAATAAAAGCTAAATATAATGGGCAGATAAATTTACGTGTTAAAGGACTATAACTTAGATAAATAAATGTAAAAAGAAAATTTAAAAATAAAGTGAAATGTAGATAAATATGAAACGCTTCTACAAAACGTTTGAAAAGTCGGAAATTACTATTTTTTTCCGAAGCGCGAGAGTGAAAAAAGAGGAAAAATACAAAATCTTTGAAAATTGGAGACTGATCATTACATGGACGTGACCAATATCTCTTCGTTCTAAAGAATCACTGTGGCGCCCAAGTTCGCTTCCCCGGTCGTGACGGCGGAAACCGGTAACATCTCGTTCGTGTTTGCGGATTTTCCTCCGACTGCGTTGAGCGGAAGTCTGCGTTCTCCCGCGTAGCCACGCTAAGTGGAGTTCGCCGACAGCAAACTGCTGTCAACAGAGAGCTGCGAAGGGATAGCAGACATCGGGTAATCAACAGCAAACCATTGGCACTTGGGCCGACAACCGACAGGCATTCTGCCGACAACCGACAGGCATTCTGCCGACAACCGACAGTCATTCTGAACCGACAGTCATTCTGCCGACAACCGACAGGCATTCTGCCGATAACCGACAGTCATTCTGCCGACAACCGACATCGACCCGAGATCAGGCAGCAGGCAGGAACGGCTCACAGCAAACCGCCGTCAGCAGATAGCCAGCCGGCAACAGCATCCGCATGACCTTTGAAATGCGTGGTGTCGTGTGGGCGTGGGGGCGGGGGGGGGGGGGTGAGGAAGTCGGGCTCGGTTACACCAAGAGCGCTATTACTCATTTCTTCTAAGAAAGATGTATATTTTTTACATTCTTTCTTTTTGTGTCAGTGTGTTTCCGGTTCATTTTGAGGGAGTAGGTTTTCTAGTATTGGTGTGTCTATAGATTTGGCCTCGTATACCTTTTTTTCTTTTTATTATTTTTTAATGGTCCTCAAAGTGGAGTACAGAAAAAAATGTTTTATTTCCCCTGGCTACCAAGTTACTTCATACTACGGATTTTAATCTCCCTAGACTCCCACTCCCAACTCCCTCCCTCCCCTCTCCGTCTCCAACCTCTCCGGTCTCCCATCCGTCTCCCACTCCGTCTCCCCCCTCTCCGTCTCCACTCCCTCCCCCTCTCCGTCTCCCACTCCCTCCCCCTCTCCGTCTCCCACTCCCTCCCCCCTCTCCGTCTCCCACTCCCTCCCCCCTCTCCGTCTCCCACTCCTCCCTCCCTCTCCGTCTCCCACTCCGTCTCCCACTCCCTCCCCCTCTCCGGTCTCCACTCCCTCCCCCCTCTCCGTCTCCCACTCCTCCCCCCTCTCGTCTCCCACTCCCTCCCCCTCGTCCCAGCTCCCTCTCTCCCTCCCTCCCCTCTCCGTCTCCCACTCCTCCCCCCTCTCTCCCACTCCCTCCCCCCTCTCCGTCTCCCACCCTCCCCCTCTCCGTCTCCCACTCCCTCCCCCTCTCCGTCTCCCACTCCCTCCCCCTCTCCGTCTCCCACTCCCTCCCCCCTCTCCGTCTCCACCCTCCCTCTCCGTCTCCACTCCTCCCCCTCTCCGTCTCCCACTCCCTCCCCCCTCTCCGTCTCCCACTCCCTCCCCCTCTCCGTCTCCCTCTCTCCGTCTCCCACTCCCTCCCCCCTCTCCGTCTCCCTCCTCCCCCTCTCTCCACTCCACCCTCCCCCCTCTCCGTCTCCCACTCCCTCCCCCCTCCGCTCCCACTCCTCCCCCTCTCCGTCTCCCACTCCCTCCCCCCTCTCCGTCTCCCACTCCCTCCCCTCCCGTCTTCCCACTTCCCTCCCCCTCTCCGTCTCCCACTCCCTCCCCCCTCTCCGTCTCCCACTCCCCAGTCTCCCACTCCCTCCCCCCTCTCCGCACTCTCCCCCTCTCCGTCCCTCCTCTCCGTCTCCCACTCCCTCCCCCCTCTCCCTTCCCTCCCCTCTCCGTCTCCCAATCTCCACTCCCTTCTCTCCGTCCCTCTCCAACTCTCCGTCTCCACTCCCTCCCCTCTCCGTCCCTCTCTCCTCCCTCTCCCTCTCCTCCCCCCTCTCCGTCTCCCTCTCCCTCTCCCTCCCTCTCCGTCTCCCTCCCTCTCCCTCTCCTCTCCCTCTCCCTCTCCTCTCTTCCCCTCCCTCTCTCCTCTCCCTCTCCTCCTCCCTCTCCTCTCCCTCTCCCTCTCCCCCCCCTCTCCGTCTCCTCTCCTCTCCTCCCCCCTCTCGTCTCCCTCTCCCTCTCCTCACCTCTCCGTCTCCCTCTCCCTCTCCCTCGCCCCTCTCCGTCTCCCTCTCCTCTCCCTCCCCCCTCTCCGTCTCCCTCTCAATCTCTCCTTCTCCCTCTCCCTCTCAATCTCCCTCCTTCTCCCTCTTCCTCTCAAATCTCCTCCTTCTCCCCTCTCCTCTCAATCTCCTCCTTCTCCTTCCCTCTCAATCTCCTCCTCTCTCTCCTCTCCTCTCTCAATCTCCTCCTTCTCCCTCTCCCTCTCAATCTCCTCCTTCCTCTCCTCTCCCTCTCAATCTCTCTCCTTCGCCCTCTCCCTCTCAATCTCCTCCTCTCCCTCCTCTCCTCCTCCCTCCTCTCCCTCTCCCTCTCAATCTCCTCCTTCTCCTTCTCCCTCTCCCTCTCAATCTCCTCCTTCTCCTTCTCCCTCTCCCTCTCTCTCCTCCTCTCCTTCTCCCTCTCCCTCTCCCTCTCAATCTCCTCCTTCTCTTCTCCCTCTCCCTCTCCTCTCAATCTCCTCCTTCTCCTTCTCCTCTCCCTCTCCCTCTCAATCTCCTCCTTCTCCTTCTCCCTCTCCCTCTCAATCTCCTCTCCTTCTCCCTCTCCTCTCCCTCTCTCTCCTCCTTCTCCTTCTCCCTCTCCCTCTCCCTCTCAATCTCCTCCTTCTCTTCTCCCTCTCCCTCTCCTCTCAATCTCCTCCTTCTCCTTCTCCCTCTCCCTCTCCCTCTCAATCTCCTCCTTCTCCTTCTCCTCTCCTCTCCTCTCAATCTCTCTCCCTCTCCTCCTTCTCCTCTCCCTCTCCCTCTCCCTCTCCTCCTCCTTCTCCTTCTCCCTCTCCCTCTCTCTCTCCCTCCTTCCTCCCTCTCCCTCTCCCTCTCAATCTCCTCCTTCTCCTTCTCTCTCCCTCTCCTCTCATCTCTCCTCTTCTCCTTCTCCTCTCCCTCTCCCTCTCAATCTCCTCCTTCTCCTTCTCCTCTCCCTCTCCCTCTCAATCTCCCTCCTTTCCTTCTCCCTCTCCCTCTCCTCTCAATCTCCTCTTCTCCTTCTCCTCTCCTCTCCCTCTCAATCTCCTCCTTCTCCTCTCCTCTCCCTCTCCCTCTCATCTCCTTCTCCTCTCCCTCTCCCTCTCCCTCTCAATCTCCTCCTTCTCCTCTCCCTCTCCTCTCCCTCTCTCTCCTCCTCTCCTTCTCCCTCTCCTCTCTCTCAATCTCCTTCTCCTCTCCCTCTCTCAATCTCCTCCTCTCCTTCTCCTCTCCCTCTCCCTCTCAATCTCCTCCTCCTCCTTCTCCCTCTCCCTCCCTCTCAATCCTTCTCCTTCTCTTTCTCCCTCTCCTCTCATCTAATCCTTCTCCTTCTCCTTCTCCCTCTCCCTCTCAATCTAATCCTTCTCCTTCTCCCTCTCCCTCTCCCTCTCAATCTAATCCTTCTCCTTCTCTTCTCCCTCTCCCTCTCTCTAATCTCAATCTAATCCTTCTCCTTCTCTTTCTCCCTCTCCCTCTCAATCTAATCCTTCTCCTTCTCTTTCTCCTCTCCCTCTCAATTAATCTCCCTCTCAATCTCTCCTTCTCTCTCTCCTCTCCCTCTCAATCTAATCCTTCTCCTTCTCTTCTCCCTCTCCCTCTCAATCTAATCCTCTCCTTCTCTCTCCTCTCCTCTCAATCTATCAATCTAATCCTTCTCCTTCTCCTCTCCCTCTCAATCTAATCCTTCTCCTTCTCCCTCTCCCTCTCAATCTAATCCTCTCCTTCTCCCTCTCCCTCTCAATCTAATCCTTCCCTTCTCCCTCTCCCTTCTCAATCTAATCCTTCTCCTTCTCCCTCTCCCTCTCAATCTAATCCTTCTCCTTCTCCCTCTCTCTCAATCTAATCCTTCTCCTTCTCCTCCCTCTCAATCTTCTTCCTTCTCCTTCTCCCTCTCCCTCTCAATCTAATCCTTCTCCTTCTCCTCCTCTCCCTCTCAATCTAATCCTTCTCCTTCTCCCTCTCCCTCTCAATCTAATCTTCTCCTCTCCCTCTCATCTCTCCTTCTCCCTCTCCTTCAATCTCCCTTCTCCCTCTCCCTCTCATCTCTCCTTCTCCCTCTCCCTCTCTCTAATCCTTCTCCTCTCTCCCTCTCCTCTCCTCTCAATCTAATCCTTCTCCTCTCCCTCTCAATCTAATCTTCTCCCTCTCCTCTCAATCTAATCCTTCTCCCTCTGCCCTCTCAATCCTAATCCTTCTCCCTCTCCCTCTCAATCTAATCCTTCTCCCTCTCCTCTCAATCTAATCCTCTCCTCTCAATCTAAATCTCCCTCTCAATCTAATCCTTCTCCTCTCCCTCTCAATCTAATCCTCTCTCTCTCCCTCTCAATCTAATCCTTCTCTCTCTACTCTCTCTCTAATCCTTCTCTCTCTACTCTCTCTACTCTCCTCCCTTCTCCCCCTTCCCCTCCCCCTTCCCCCTTCCCCCTTCCCCCTTCCCTTCCTTTCCTACCTCCCTTCCTACCCCTCCCCATCCACGATCCGTTGCTGCGTTGTCGTGTTGGGAGGGAACTCGAGGTAACATGACTTTTAACTTTCCTTTCCTAATTCTTTCAAAGGTCGTTTAGTCTCCGGATCTCACGCGGAAGAAAACGGAAGGGGGGAAATGGCCAGTACAAGGACTTTATTGAGTAGGACTTAGGTCTCTGAAAGATTGAAGTGACGGGGTTTGCCCTCTTGATGCAATATCATAAAAAAATATTAGTATTCCCTTTGAGATTTATATTTTTGTAGGAAGTGTTGAAATGTAATTTGTAGTCAAGAAAGGGGTTGATAAAAGAGGAGGAGAAGAATAAGAAGAAGAGGTGGACAGGTAGAAACAGAAGATAAGAGTGGGTTGGGGGGAGGCGAAAAAAAAAAATGCCCGCCTTGGATTGGTTGCTAATGTCGCGTTGAAATCCCCCGGATGAGTCGTATTTTGCGCATCCTTTTCTTACTGTTATTACTAAACACCGGATGATCTCTATTAATTTGACGTCATATATTCCTATTAATAATGCTGCTTTGATCATTAAGGAAAGGAAATGAAATTAGAGGGATAACAACTCCAAATGTCCAGATTATACTTACTCTGAACAAAGAAAATGGGAAATCTCCAAGCTGTAAGCCCCTTTAAGAAGGATGTTTGTGTGTGACCCACATCTCGATTTTCAGGTTTCAGGAAACGCATATTTTTTATTTAGTAAATATTAAAGTTTCCGTCATTCCTGTTACTAAGTTTCTAAACTGTAATTGCTAAACTACATCCTTGGTGGTGAAACCAGTCTCAACAGGATCATTAAAAGTCAAAATCATCACAGCATTACAACCCAAGGCAAAGCTGCACCACATTAGTAATGAATTCTCGGTTGAGGAAGAGCTCTGGAGGGTCAAGACGTCGCTTCAGTGGCTTAAGACGCTGGCGAGAATTTAGTGAGAACCGGGATGCGACCGGGGGAAGTTATCAGTGCAGATAGGTGTGGTTGGAACCTCACACGCCAATAAGGAGGGAAGCAGCTGTTCTCCACACTAGCCTCTCTTGTGTTTGTGTTTTGGTTCTATTATTATTATTGTTATTGTTATTGTTATTATTGATATTGTTATTATTATTATTATTATTATTATTTTATGGCGTGTACTCAGTGCCTGGTTTGTTTGTTTTTCTTTTTTTCATCTTTGTTACGTGCGTACATTTTTTCATCCTCATTCTTTTTAGGTGCTCTTGTTACTTGTGTGTTTTATGGGTTTTTATATTTTATGTTGCCCTTTACCATTTTGATTTTTTGTGTGTAATTTTTTTCAGTTATAATTTTACGTGCCTTACATTTCGTAGAATGTCGTTACACTCGTTCCTTGTTTGTTTACTTGTTTGTTTTGTTTTATGTTTAATAGCTTTTATAGTCTTTTAGGTCATTTTAGTCATAGTATCGTTATCAGTTTAATATCACAATCATTTATAATTCAGGGAGACACCATTTCTTGCTTCTTCTCTCTCGCAATAATAGTGTAAGGGATGGTGGGGGAGCTGATCCGTTATAGCAATATAAATTAAAAAAATAGTCAGTGTTTATATCTGAAAAAGAGGGAGAAAGTTAAAATATAAAAAAAGAGAAAATGCATTACAGAACCATCGACCATATCATCACTGCAATTGAGTAAGTACAACGGCTTGGTTTAGCTAACATTAGAAGAACAAGAACGCTGCGAGGAAGAAGGTTACCACATTATTAGAGTATATTAAAATTTTATTAAGAATTATTAATGAATCATGGATCTATGATTGTCAATTATCATATAGCACGTCATTTGATTTTCCAGTACTATTACCTCATTATCTTATCTAGATTTGATAGGTAAATTACTAAATCGCGCTGTGATTCAAATTGGATAAAAATATATGGGTGGAAATATTCTCGTTCGTATTGTGTTTCCTGTATGTTAGCTGAAATTCAAGAGCCTGCCGTAGGCTTTCAACTCCAATGCAATGAATTGGTTCTTAATTTATCCTTTTTTTATGTTACTCACCACTGACAGTCACTTCGGATTTTTTGCTCACTTTCTGTACAAAGGGTTTTTTCATGGGAAGTATTGGCGTAACTTATCTCATTATACTCTTCGCTCCTACTTTTTTCTCATATTTTTAAATTTCATCAGTCTTTTACTATCTCATAACTATTTTTACAATTCCCAATCGGCTTTCAGATCCCTGAACACTACTTTCCCTACCGTTCCGCACCGCCAGCTGATACTTGGTGGCTCAGGTCTCCCCTTCCCCTTCTAGGTCTCTCCCCTTGCTCCTCTATCCTCGCTTCCCTACTCCAATTCAAATGTCATTTTTAACACATTCTGCTAATCCCCTCGCGGGCCATACTCTACTCATACATACTCTTATGCCCCCACCTCCATCTTCCCTCCTCCACTCTAGGAGCCATAACTGTAACCCCCACCTAACTCCCCTATAGAAACACCCCTCCCATATCCAAAACCTATACACCCAGGGCACTCCCCTGGTTAAGCCATATACTACTACCTTAATCTAATATCAATAAAACTCCTTACTAAAATTCCAAATACTGATCTCAAAAAAACACCCTCTTAAACTCCTCCAACCATGAACTTAATTTCCAAAAATTTAACAGAGATACATAAGCATAGAATTAACAGACATCACACACGATATACCCTATACACACTGCAAGGAGGCCATCAGCAACGCTATTTGTGAAAGGAGGAGGGATTAGCTGTCCACCTCAGCTAATAGGATGGGTTGGTGTTGCTTACCCAAGACACGACCTACCTTATCTGCACCTGATTGAGACATGTTCCGAGGGGAGGCAGGAGGTTCGCTCGCGGGGCAAGTTTTCGAACTCAATTCTGCGGGGCAACCAGAGTGAGTCCTAGTTAAGCGACTCTTGACCTGTCGAGTGGCTACGGCTACTCTTCCGACCTCGCTTCGGCACAACGCGAGATCGTGGTACGCTATACCCCGAGGCATTTTATCTCACTCTGAATTACGAATGAGAGTCGGGCAACGCTGTGGCCGTGTGATGTGTGACTGCTCTGATGGAGATAGTGTTGACTTCTTAATTGGGGATCGCTGTGTGAGATCTTGGTTTGCCGGACCAGCCTGGAGTGTTAGGTATATGAAGGGCAAGGAGTGGTTGTAGAGAAACGGTCAGTAACAGAGAAACGGCGGGCAGTTGAAGGGTGAGCGAACGCGCTGTATGTTTGGGATAGCTATTTATCTAAATACAGAGGAAACAACAATGGATCTGTCGTGTGCGCTGTAGAGGCTAAGACCATGGGAAAATCGAGATGTGGGGGGTTCTCAGGGGAGGCCAGCAGCACCAAGACAAGAATCGCGCGGCGCGGTACTTAAACGTGGCCTCTAACAAGCGTTGGGAAAGAATTCGTGCGCTCTTGGCCTGGGTAAAGAAGGGGGTGGGGAGGCGACGAGAACGGCGGCGGGCCAGGTGTACTTCAGGGACCGCTTTCTTTTTGTGCATGGGAGGTCAAGAAAGGGGGTAGTGGTGAGTGCTGACCTGCCGTGGTAGTATACAAACACAGAAGGCGAGAGAAGAGGTGGACGGCCGTCTTCAAAGGATGAACGCTACTTTTGGCTATGTGCGCTGGGGGATTTCAACGCAGCGAACAGGTTAGCAAGCAAATTCGAGGTGGCGGGCATGATGTTTGTTCGTACTTGGCAGAAATCCGCCGCCCAGGCGCGGAGGTGGCCCTACATAGTTATGTTGACTGTTTCTACCTGTCGACGCCTTCTCTTCTTAATTTGGCTCTCCTCCTCGTGTTGATTTTAAATTAGGTAGAGAGACCGGTGATCTTGGGTGCATCACCATTACCGATTCAGAGCAATTCCTAAAAACAGTTATGAATTTCAGAGGGAGATGATAAATATAAACCTTTTTATGAATAACTCGCGCAAAAGAGCTGGCTAGAAAAAGTCAACAGACAATTCGCCCGCGAGTTTCAATCGTTGTGCAGATGAAAGCTCAAATGAGAGTAATAAAGAACCGACGCCAAACAGCTGAAGGGTTTTTAGGGGACCAAACTAAGGACCAATGTTCTTTGTCAGAGCCAATGTTCCTCCTCTTCCTGGTTTCTCTTGAGCTTCAACTTAAACACGCCGTTGAAAAACCCGAATGTGAAAAGAAGCACAAAGTCTATGTTACCACCTGCATGATGACCTCCTGGGTTTTCCTGCACAACATGATCAACGTCTGAGCCTAAACGGGGTGTGAGGTAAGGAGCCATGGCGGACTAAGGTGAGAAGAAGGTTACGGTTAGGTAAAAGGAGTGGGGAGGACGTGTAGAGGGTGAAGGGTGAGCAGAGGAGCGAGAGGGGTGGGCACAGGGAGGGTAATGGGGATGGTGGGAGGGAGGAAGGAGTAAGAGAAGAGTAGTATAGGACGAAGGATAGAATTGATGAGGAGTCACAAGAAGAGAAATGGATTTAGATTTAGCATATGAGATAGAGAGAATGAGAGATATGGCAGATGGGTGCGAAGATGACGGTAAGGAGTGCAAAGTTTTGAGAGGATGAGGCAGAGATAGGATTACGTATGAGACGTGGAGAAGGGAGTAGGATTAGATTGAGAGGGAGGCGGAGAAGCGTAATAGATTGAGTGGAAAGGGATAAGTGTATTTAGAATTGATAGGGAGAGGGAGAAGGATATAAGATAGATAGGGTAAGAGGGAGAAATGGTTAGTGTTGAGACAGAGTGGCTGATAGAAATGGGGCCGGAGAAATTGAAAGGAGGAGAGCGTGGGTGAAAAGATGAGGATTGGGAAGGGAGAAGTTATTGGTAAGGGAATGTAAATAATTTTACAGAGTAGGCAGAAGGATTAGATTGAGAGGAGAAGAGTGAGAAGGAGTGAAGTATAGATTTCGTAGAAGAGAGAGGGAGAAGGTAGAAGATTAAGATTGAGATGGGAGATGGAGATAGGAGAAGATTAGATTATGAGAGGGAGAGGGAAGGGTGTAAGAGGTATTCAGATTGACTGGAAGGAGAATGGAGAAGGTTATGATTGTGAGAGGTGTGGAGAGTAGGTAGGACATATGTGATAAGATTAGAGCGCGGTATCGGGAGCAAAAAGAAGGATATTATTGATCGCAAGGTGAGATGGGGATTAGGAGAGGAGATTATTGGGCCAGGCAGTGCAGGGAGTACATGTGTAGATATGGAATTAAGATGGAGAGGGAGAAGGGATGACATGGAGAAGTAATTAGTGATTGCTGTTAACGAAAGGAGCAAGAGCAGGTAGAGAGGAGAAAAGGATTAGTATTAGAGAGGAGAGTCGTGAGATATCGCATAGAGTGACTTAAGATTCTGAGAGGGCAAAGTAGAGGGAGATTCGGAAGATACGGGAGTTACCCATTATTGGGAGATAAATGAAACTAATTTTATCTCTGTAACATTTATTCCTTCTCGTGCACGACTGGTGCAGTATCTATCTAACCTCCCATCAGTTATTATTCCATTCGAGCTGAATCTCCAAGCCGCTTTCTCCCCTGAGATTTTTGTACGGGGTGGGATTCTATGGGAGTCATGACCGGTGGGTGCGCGGCGCCCGTAGGAAGAAACCAAAGGATTAGATTGGATGAGGTTTCGCATGGCGCAGGGCTCGCTGGCGTCTAGACGGGGACAAATGGGAGCGCGGAATTAAAGGGGTTTAGATTCTTTGTGGAGAGGGAAGGCTGAGCAACACCAAATGGCAGAACGGACGTGAGATTGAGAGGCATCGTAGGTGAGAGGCGAGCCACAGCGAGGGAAGGAAGGCACGCATTTACGAGAGTGGCAGCCACGGACTATGGGTTACTGAAGGAGTCAAGTAGGGGAGTTGTGAGAGCGCGAGTATGTCCGCGCACCGACGACGTAGACCTTCCTAAGGTGAGATATCGGGAGGAGAATTGAGCAGTGTTCAGCACGGCGTACGACGGAGGCAGACAGGAGAAGGAGGATGTAGATCTTGCAGTTAGGGGGAGAGAATTGAGTGGGAGCAGAAGTTGATGTTATGGTAGTATAGGAAACGGGGGATGTACAATGCTATGGAAACGTATTTGAGAGCGCGTGGACGATTGAGTGGCCTGCCCGGGGTGTAAGTTGACAGAATACGAAAATTATATGGTGTATGTAAATAAAATGTAGACTCTATTGCTACCGTACAGTCCTCCGTTTTATTGATTAGAAATGAGGAAAAAATAGCGCACTGAAGCATAATAAATGACCATCAACAAACCGCAACCAGAAGAGAAAACCAGTAGCCAAGATGAATCAATGTGCGTTTGAGTTATTTCTGATTAAATGAGCGAAGCAATCTACTGGCGATAGCGCGAGGTTATGGCATGGAAGTAGCACAACACGCGCTTCCCCAAGAGAACAGAACACCATATCACATGCAAAGTAACGAATGCAGACATCGCAGGAGTCAGCAAATCAATGGCAAGACACCGGAGGGTGGAACCCGAGCATTATTCGATAGAGCGCGAGACTGCGCGCGGCAGAGGGCACGACAGCCCGTCGAAGGGCAGGGAGTCATCTGTGGTGTAGGGGGGAGATTGATCCGGTGGTTATTCGGGGCGCTCGTGGCATGGCTACTACAGAGCCGGGCATCCTCGGCTGGACCGGCTTGTTTTAAGGACGTAAACATCCTTGGCCTCCTGTGCACAACGCAGCTCGTCGCTATGTCCATGGCGGGACAACGTGACGAACAACGACCTTACAAGGCTACCGCATCGGTAGAAGGTGTGGCGAAGAATTCGGAGTAACTCCAAGTTTTTCGTGTTGGTATTCTGTGTGTTGTTTAGAAGGGTTGTTTATTGTTGTTAACTGTTAGTGGCAAGGCATTGTTGTAATTACTGGTAGTGATAATTTGTGCATTTTGGTTGTTATTCTTCCATAGTCAGTGTCTGGGAAAACACCAGGTTGTTACGAAAGTGATGATAGAAATTGATGCTAAATGTGTAGATGATAAATCTAGTAATGAGTCACTGTAAACTCATCGCATCTACTAGTCACTGTGATAATGACAAAAACAACACGAAGAGCACCCGCAGAATTCCTTATTGTCCAAGTGTTCTTACAACCCGCGTCGCCCTCCCCCTGCAGAGTGCTTACCGAGGACCGCCGCCGCCAAACTGTGAAGCGAACACAAACCACCGTCCTCTACTACAACAAGAGCTGCATCTCCATCGAGCGAGTGAGGCTACTGCAGCAAATAGGCAACCTCAGCAGCTACAACAGGGTACGGACAGTAGGCTGCGAGAGGGAGCTGAATCAGCCGGGCGAGGATCAAGGAGGAGGCACGAAGGGGGAGTCCGTTGCCACAGGATCTACCGCGCAGCGAGGATATATGTGTCAAGTGAAGGAATCGCGTAGGCTGTTATCACTCTTGTCATGTCCATTCTCGCATTGACTGAGGGTTGCAATAGTGTCATTTGGGGTGATTTAGGTATTACTCAATCTCCTGAGTTTGCACTCGCTAGCAAACGATGTAGGGAGTGATTTTAGAGATATTTTGAGAAGGTAGAAGATCGAAGAAAGAGGGCAGGATAGTGAGCAAGAAGAGGAGGGAAGAGTGAGGAGATCTTACTTCGAGGAGTAGCGGAGAAATCGGAGAGAATATATTTAGGGACCTGTGATGTGGAATATATTCGACTGGATATGAAAGGAGAGAATTTCGACGAGAGGACGTTTGGACATGTAACGGCTCACTTCTGTGGGACAAGGTTAGATATAAGGAAGATAGTGTATAGCTGTATGAATTTGAGTGAGACTGACGAAGGTGACAGAGCAGGTGAGGAAGGGAGAGCGAGCCGGGAAAAGTAATGTTGCAATAGTTTCATTGGAGACAAATCATGAGTGGAAAGCACGGAGATTTGGAGAGAGCATATCAGAATATAAGAGGATGACTGAGATTGAAGAGGTCTGTGTATGACGTTTGAATTCTTACGGGTGTGGCATTTTTTTAGATGAGCGCGAAGAGCGGGAGAGCAGGAGAATGGCTGTGAAGCTGACAGTATGTCGTATGGTAGTGTATAAGTGCAGAAGAACGGTAGGACGGCGTAGATTTGGTGCCTACTTCTAAGGATGCCTAGTTAGAGTTTGTATATTGAGAGGGAGAGGGTGCAGAGGACATGGACCGTAGAACGAGAGCGAGCTCTGAATTGCGAGTGGAGTACTCTGAATGATTGAGCGCCCGCTTGCCCTCCCTATGCACTAGACAGGGGAGAACCGGGCGATGTGAGACGTAAGGGACGGGCTACCACGGGACGCAACATGAGGAGCGGCATGCAGGCGGAAAGCTGTGGGTCTAGCCTGGGCCAGCTGGGCGGTGATTATCGTGGCGCGTGTCTGGCCTGACAGTGACGGTCTCGGTGAAGAAGCTCCGGGAAGGTCGTCTACTTCACCGCCCTCTTCCCCTACGCCGTGTTGCTCATCCTCTTCATCAGGGGTAAGTCCTTCTGCCAGACGGTAAGAAGGGTCTGCAGATGTAGATAAACATATACACATATACATATGTGGATAAACGTGTACGCATACGATGTGGGTGGACGTGTACACATAGACAAATGTGGATAAACGTGTACGCATACGCATATGTGGGTGGACGTGTACACATCCACAAATGTGGATAAACGTGTACACATACACAAATGTGGATAAACGTGTACACATACACAAATGTGGATAAACGTGTACACATACACAAATGTGGATAAACGTGTACACATACACAAATGTGGATAAACGTTGTACACAAACACCACAACAAATGTGGAATAAACGTGTACACACAAATGGTGGATAAACGTAAACACATACACAACGTACACATACACAAATGTGGATAAACGTGGATACACACATACACAAATGTGGATAAACGTGTACACATACACAAATGTGGATAAACGTGTACACATACACAAATGTGGATAACGTGTACACACACACACAATGTGGATAAACGTACTACACCGATACACAAATGGATAAATACACATACACAAAAATGTGGATAAACGTGTACACATACACAAATGTGGATAAACGTGTACACATACACAAATGTGGATAAACGTCTACGCATACACAAATGTGGATAAACGTCTACACATACGCAAATGTGGATAAACGTCTACACATACACAAATGTGGATAAACGTGTACACATACACAAATGTGGATAAACGTGTACACATACACAAATGTGGATAAACGTGTACACATACACAAATGTGGAACGTCTACACATACCAAATGTGGATAAACTACACATACACAAATGTGGATAAACGTGTACACATACAAATGTGGACGTGACAAATGTGGATACACAAATGTGGATAAACGTGTACACATACACAAATGGGATAAACGTGAACGA
>NW_020870025.1:53707-56207 GCF_003789085.1 Penaeus vannamei
AGGGTAGACGAAAATTTTATGGTCCACGATATCAGGTTCCCTTTGCTTGCACGGGCAAAGTATTTTTTAGATATGGAATCCGTTTTCTATACTCCCAGGCATGCAATGGGAGATGTACTTTTATATATCAAATATAGTAAGCCAGTATATTTTTTCAAGTGATAGTGTCCAAATGCGTGCAAAATTGTGTTCATTGAAAGTATTTTGGAATGTATGTGATATCGTACGCATGTGATTTTAGTATGTTTTAATAATTCGGATTGAATGTTATGACTCTCAGGGCACTCATGTGTGTTTTTTTTCTGTAGGATTTTAAATTTCATTTGACAGTGTGATATTGCAACGTCGGTTATGCACTATCTTAATGATATTCGAAGAAATATAAATCCATTCCATTTTTTCGTTTGGAAATCCCAAAAATATCATATAAATTGAGTTAGTAAGCTGTAATTTTCTTTCTCGCGCACTATCTAGAAAACTAAGATATAGAGATATATTGTGTGTATTAGTGTATGGAAGCGTCTCCTGTGTACATTTAGAATGTGTGCGTGTGTATCTGTACCTGTTCTTAGTGTTAGAATGGTACATGCGAATACCTATATGATGTATGTGTAGGAAAGGATTTTATTAATACGCGTTGTCTGTATAGCAAATAAGTATATTTTTAGATTGCATTATATAAACTATGTAATGTGGTGTCCCTTTAAATGCCGTCCAGTGACTTGTTGTATAGATCCTTTTAGGTATATATATATTTTTTGACTGCCAAACCTGACATCAGAGTGTATAATAATAGATAAAAAAACAGGTTTTCGGCGTCACGAATTTTTATTTGTATAAAATGTACAAGTGGCTGAATAAATGCAACTACTTAGAATACCTTATCATTCCTTACCCTCTACTGTTTTGTGGTGTTAAATTATTTATTATCAAGGCAATGGAAATAGTGATACAACTACGGGATGAAATGATTTCATGACCGGCGGATATAATAGCGGCTTTAAAAAAAAAAAAGATTAAATGAAAATTGACTTTAATGATTTATGAAATTAATAAATCTTTCTAATGTTCAGTCAATAACCTGATCAACTTTGATACAAATGTATTTCAGAAACTTTCATCCAAAAAATAGATACTCCTTTCAAAATAAAAATATCAGAATAGAAATATAAAAAAAGTACTCCAACTTTTAAATGACCCCCCCCCCCCCGTCTACAAAGGTGAAGCGGGAAATAATGATAAAAAAAACGTGACATATTCCGTCAACAGAATGTAGATATCCATTGTAATCTAAAACTGTGTCCATGTGGAATATATCAGCTGTAAAAATAAACCCTGAGATGTAGATCTGCCTTATGAGGAAACATGGCTGATCTCAAATTAAAACAGTGGAATGAAAAAATAAGGTAGTACATTCCGATACAAATCACAAGTGGGCTAACGCAAACAAATGGTTATCAAATTAGAAGATATTATTGGTCATATTTTTCCATACGAAATACATATAAAATGAGGCAAAATGATAACAACCTTTAAGGTATACAGGATTTAAAAGTGACAATAACATCTGGTGACGAACTGGCACCTATTATTCACAACACGCCATCTTACCTGCGCAACGTCGTACGCCTGGCAGGGGAGCGGGGCTTTTCCTGACCTTCTGGGAAGAGAGAGGAACCCGCACCTTTAGGTAGGCGGGGAGGGGGGGGGGTAATGGGAAGGGGGGCGGGCGAGGGATGGATAAGGAGAGGTGGAGGGAGGGAGGGAGGAAGGAGAGTGTGGTGGAGGAGGAGGGAGGGAGGAGGAGAGAGTGTGGAGAGAGGGAGGGAGGAGAGAGAGAGAGAGGAGGGAGGAGAGAGTGTGGAGAGAGAGGAGAGAGGTGGAGAGAGGGAGGGAGGAGAGTGTGGAGAGAGGAGGGAGGAGAGAGTGTGGAGAGAGGAGGGAGGAGAGAGTGTGGAGAGAGGAGGGGGAGAGAGTGTGGAGAGAGGGAGGGAGGAGAGAGTGTGAGAGAGAGGGAGGAGGAGAGAGTGTGGAGGAGAGAGTGTGGAGAGGGAGGGAGGAGAGAGAGAGAGGGAGGGAGGAGAGTGTGAGAGTGTGGAGAGAGGGAGGGAGGAGAGAGTGTGGAGAGAGGGAGGGAGGAGAGAGTGGAGAGAGAGAGGGAGGGAGGAGAGAGTGTGGAGAGAGGAGGGAGGAGAGTGTGGAGAGAGGGAGGAGGAGAGAGTGTGGAGAGAGGGAGGGAGGAGAGAGTGTGGAGAGAGGGAGGGAGGAGAGAGTGTGGAGAGAGGGAGGAGAGAGAGTGTGGAGAGAGGGAGGAGGAGAGTGTGGAGAGAGGAGGGAGGAGAGAGTGTGGAGAGAGGGAGGGAGGAGAGAGTGTGGAGAGAGGAGGGAGGAGAGAGTGTGGAGAGAGGGAGGAGGAGAGAGTGTGGAGAGAGGGAGGGAGGAGAGAGGTGGAGAGAGGGAGGGGGAGAGAGTGTGGAGAGAGGGAGGGAGGAGAGGAGAG
>NW_020870025.1:59601-67101 GCF_003789085.1 Penaeus vannamei
CTCCTCTCCTCCCCCCTCTCCGTCTCCCTCTCCCTCTCCTCCCCCCTCTCCGTCTCCCTCTCCCTCTCCCTCCCCCTCTCCGTCTCCCTCTCCTCTCCCTCCCCCCTCTCCGTCTCCCTCTCAATCTCCTCCTTCTCCCTCTCCCTCTCAATCTCCCTCCTTCTCCCTCTTCCTCTCAATCTCCTCCTTCTCCCTCTCCTCTCAATCTCCTCCTTCTCCTTCCCTCTCAATCTCCTCCTTCTCCCTCTCCCTCTCAATCTCCTCCTTCTCCCTCTCCCTCTCAATCTCCTCCTTCTCCCTCTCCCTCTCAATCTCCTCCTTCCCCTCTCCCTCTCAATCCCCTCCTCCTTTCCCTCTTTTCCCTCCCCCTCTCCCTCTCAATCTCCTCCTTCTCCCTCCTCTCAATCTCCTCCTTCTCCTTCTCCCCTCCCTCTCAATCTTCTCCTTCTCCTTCTCCCTCTCCCTCTCAATCTCCTCCTTCTCCCTTCTCCCTCTCCTCTCAATCTCCTCCTTCTCCTTCTCCCTCTCCCTCTCCCTCTCAATCTCCTCCTTCTCCTTCTCCCTCTCCCTCTCCTCTCAATCTCCTCCTTCTCCTTCTCCTCTCCCTCTCTCTCCCTCTCAATCTCCTCCTTCTCCTTCTCCCTCTCCCTCTCAATCTCCTCCTTCTCCTTCTCCCTCTCCCTCTCCCTCTCAATCTCCTCCTTCTCCTTCTCCCTCTCCCTCTCCCTCTCAATCTCCTCCTTCTCCTTCTCCCTCTCCCTCTCCTCTCAATCTCCTCCTTCTCCTTCTCCCTCTCCCTCTCCCTCTCAATCTCCTCCTTCTCCTTCTCCCTCTCCTCTCCTCTCAATCTCCTCCTTCTCCTTCTCCCTCTCCCTCTCCCTTCAATCTCCTCCTTCTCCTTCTCCCTCTCCCTCTCCCTCTCAACTCCTCCTTCTCCTTCTCCCTCTCCCTCTCCCCTCAATCTCCTCCTCCTCCTTCTCCCTCTCCTCTCCCTCTCAATCTCCTCCTTCTCCTTCTCTCTCCCTCTCCTCTCAATCTCCTCCTTCTCCTTCTCCTCTCCCTCTCCCTCTCAATCTCCTCCTTCTCCTTCTCCCTCTCCTCTCCCTCTCAATCTCCTCCTTCTCCTTCTCCCTCTCCCTCTCCTCTCAATCTCCTCCTTCTCCTTCTCCCTCTCCTCTCCTCTCAATCTCCTCCTTCTCCTCTCCTCTCCCTCTCCTCTCAATCTCCTCCTTCTCCTTCTCCCTCTCCCTCTCCCTCTCAATCTCCTCCTTCTCCTCTCCCTCTCCTCTCCCTCTCAATCTCCTCCTCTCCTTCTCCCTCTCCTCTCCCTCTCAATCTCCTCCTTCTCCTTCTCTCTCCCTCTCCCTCAATCTCCTCCTCCTCCTTCTCCTCTCCCTCTCCCTCTCAATCTCCTCCTTCTCCTTCTCCCTCTCCCTCTCAATCTCTCCTTCTCCTTCTCTTTCTCCCTCTCCCTCTCAATCTAATCCTTCTCCTTCTCTTTCTCCCTCTCCCTCTCAATCTAATCCTTCTCCTTCTCTTTCTCCCTCTCCCTCTCAATCTAATCCTTCTCCTTCTCTTTCTCCCTCTCCTCTCAATCTAATCCTTCTCCTTCTCTTTCTCCCTCTCCCTCTCAATCTAATCCTTCTCCTTCTCTTTCTCCCTCTCCCTCTCAATCTAATCCTTCTCCTTCTCTTTCTCCCTCTCCCTCTCAATCTAATCCTTCTCCTTCTCTTTCTCCTCTCCCTCTCAATCTAATCCTTCTCCCTTTCTTCTCCTCTCCCTCTCAATCTAATCCTTCTCCTTCTCTTTCTCTCTCCCTCTCAATCTAATCCTTCTCCTTCTCCCCTCTCCTCTCAATCTAATCTTCTCCTTCTCTTCTCCCTCTCCCTCTCAATCTAATCCTTCTCCTTCTCCTCTCCCTCTCAATCTAATCCTTCTCCTTCTCCCTCTCCCTCTCAATCTAATCCTTCTCCTTCTCCCTCTCCCTCTCAATCTAATCCTTCTCCTTCTCCCTCTCCCTCTCAATCTAATCCTTCTCCTTCTCCCTCTCCCTCTCAATCTAATCCTTCTCCTTCTCCCTCTCTCTCAATCTAATCCTTCTCCTTCTCCCTCTCCCTCTCAATCTAATCCTTCCTTCTCCTCTCCCTCCAATCTAATCCTTCTCCTTCTCCCTCTCCCTCTCAATCTAATCCTTCTCCTTCTCCCCTCTCCCTCCAATCTAATCCTTCTCCTTCTCCCTCTCCTCTCAATCTAATCCTTCTCCCTCTCCCTCTCAATCTCCTCCTTCTCCCTCTCCCTCTCAATCTCCTCCTTCTCCCTCTCCCTCTCAATCTAATCCTTCTCCCTCTCCCTCTCAATCTAATCCTTCTCCCTCTCCCTCTCCTCTCACTCTCAATCTAATCCTTCTCCTCTCCCTCTCAATCTAATCCTTCTCCTCTCCTCTCAATCTAATCCTTCTCCCTCTCCCTCTCAATCTAATCCTTCTCCCTCTCCCTCAATCTAATCCTTCTCTTCCTCTCAATCTAATCCTTCTCCCTCTCCCTCTCAATCTAATCCTTCTCCCTCTCCCTCTCAATCTAATCCTTCTCCCTCTCCCTCTCAATCTAATCCTTCTCCCTCTCCCTCTCAATTAATCCTTCTCCCTCTCCCTCTCAATCTAATCCTCTCTCTCTCCCTCTCAATCTAATCCTTCTCTCTCTACTCTCTCAATCTAATCCTTCTCTCTCTACTCTCTCTACTCTCTCCTCCTCCCCCTCCCCCTTCCCCTCCCCCCTTCCCCCTTCCCCCTTCCCCCTTCCCTTCCTTTCCTACCTCCCTTCCTACCCCTCCCCATCCACGATCCGTTGCTGCGTTGTCGTGTTGGGAGGGAACTCGAGGTAACATGACTTTTAACTTTCCTTTCCTAATTCTTTCAAAGGTCGTTTAGTCTCCGGATCTCACGCGGAAGAAAACGGAAGGGGGGAAATGGCCAGTACAAGGACTTTATTGAGTAGGACTCTTAGGTCTCTGAAAGATTGAAGTGACGGGGTTTGCCCTCTTGATGCAATATCATAAAAAAATATTAGTATTCCCTTTGAGATTTATATTTTTGTAGGAAGTGTTGAAATGTAATTTGTAGTCAAGAAAGGGGTTGATAAAAAAGGAGGAGAAGAATAAGAAGAAGAGGTGGACAGGTAGAAACAGAAGATAAGAGTGGGTTGGGGGGAGGCGAAAAAAAAAATGCCCGCCTTGGATTGGTTGCTAATGTCGCGTTGAAATCCCCCGGATGAGTCGTATTTTTGCGCATCCTTTTCTTACTGTTATTACTAAACACCGGATGATCTCTATTAATTTGACGTCATATATTCCTATTAATAATGCTGCTTTGATCATTAAGGAAAGGAAATGAAATTAGAGGATAACAACTCCAAATGTCCAGATTATACTTACTCTGAACAAAGAAAATGGGAAATCTCCAAGCTGTAAGCCCCTTTAAGAAGGATGTTTGTGTGTGACCCACATCTCGATTTTCAGGTTTCAGGAAACGCATATTTTTATTTAGTAAATATTAAAGTTTCCGTCATTCCTGTTACTAAGTTTCTAAACTGTAATTGCTAAACTACATCCTTGGTGGTGAAACCAGTCTCAACAGGATCATTAAAAGTCAAAATCATCACAGGCATTACAACCCAAGCAAAGCGCACCACATTAGTAATGATTCTCGGTTGAGGAAGAGCTCTGGAGGGTCAAGACGTCGCTTCAGTGGCTTAAGACGCTGGCGAGAATTTAGTGAGAACCGGGACGCGACCGGGGGAAGTTATCAGTGCAGATAGGTGTGGTTGGAACCTCACACGCCAATAAGGAGGGAAGCAGCTGTTCTCCACACTAGCCTCTCTTGTGTTTGTGTTTTGGTTCTATTATTATTATTGTTATTGTTATTGTTATTATTGATATTGTTATTATTATTATTATTATTATTTTATGGCGTGTACTCAGTGCCTGGTTTGTTTGTCTTTCTTTTTTTCATCTTTGTTACGTGCGTACATTTTTTCATCCTCATTCTTTTTAGGTGCTCTTGTTACTTGTGTGTTTTATGGGTTTTTATATTTTATGTTGCCCTTTACCATTTTGATTTTTTGTGTGTAATTTTTTTCAGTTATAATTTTACGTGCCTTACATTTCGTAGAATGTCGTTACACTCGTTCCTTGTTTGTTTACTTGTTTGTTTTGTTTTATGTTTAATAGCTTTTATATTTTAGTCATTTTAGTCATAGATCGTTATCAGTTTATATCACAATCTTTATAATTACAAACCATTTCTTCGTGTTTAGGGAATCATTATCTAGGGAAATGTTAAAATGAGCATCATTCCCGTTATTATTATTATTATTATTATGTCCATTTTCATTATCATCCTTTATCTTTATCATTATCATTATTATATTACTATCGATCATTCTATTAATTATATTCTCGTTCTTGTTTTCTTGTTACTAAATCAAGCTGCCGTACTTTACTCATGCAGTGAATTGGTTCTTAATTTTCTTTTTTTATGTATACCACTATCATTCTTTATTTCATGCAAGTATGTAAGCTTATTCATATTCTTGCTCATATTTTATTCATATATTTAAATTCATAGTCTTTTTTCTCTTGTAAATTCCAATCGGTCCCTCCTCTTTCCCCTACTCCCTTCTTTCCCTCCCCTTCCTTCTAGCTCTCTCCCCTCTCCTCATCTCCTTCTACCTTTGTCTACCTTCCTCCCCTCCCTCTCTCTTCCATCTTCCCCTCCCCCTCCCATCTTCCCCTCCCCCTCCCATCTTCCCCTCCTCTCCCCTATAGCCCCCTCCCATATAGCTCCTCCCCTCTCCCTCTTCATCTCCTTCTACCTCTGTCTCCCCCCCCTCCCATCCGAGTTCTAATCTCCCGTTCCCTCCTGCAGCATCAGCACCATGGGGAAGGAAGACAAGAAGGACGTTGGCTCGACAGAGGCCCTGGACGCCGAGGAGGATCGCGGGACGTGGGGGAACCAGTGCGAGTTCTTCCTGTCGTGCCTGGGCTACGCCGTCGGCTTCGGCAACGTGTGGAGGTTCCCTTACCTCTGCTACAAGAACGGCGGCGGTGAGTGCGCGGGGAGTGGCTCAGGGAACGGCTTTGGCCTGGGTAGAAGGGGGGGGGGAGGCGACGAGAACGGCGGCGGTGAGTGCGCGGGGAGTGGCTCAGGGAACGGCTTTGGCCTGGGTAGAAGGGGGTGGGGAGGCGACGAGAACGGCGGCGGGAGTGGCTCAGGGAACGGCTTTGGCCTGGGTAGAAGGGGTGGGGAGGCGACGAGAACGGCGGCGGGGAGTGGCTCAGGGAACGGCTTTGGCCTGGGTAGAAGGGGTGGGGAGGCGACGAGAACGGCGGCGGGGAGTGGCTCAGGGAACGGCTTTGGCCTTGGTAGAAGGGGGATGGGGGAGAGGCGACGAGAACGGCGGCGGGGAGTGGCTCAAGGGAACGGCTTTGCCCTGGGTAAAAGGGTGGGGGGAGGTGTACACGGGAAGAACGTCGTTGGGAAATACCTTTGGACCGCCTTAGAAAAACGACAATTGCCGTGGGTGTAAATGAGTAAAAGAACGACCAAACAGCTGAAGGGCTTTTAAGGACACCGAAATTATCAACAGTTTGTTGATCCGCATTCTCCCTGCATGAATGACCTTGTAATTGTTACTAGGAAAACGCCAATGAATTGGGGTGACGTAATGCTTATTTTGGCGACAGGGCTTCATTCCTTTACCGAATAAATGCAATGTCATGTCGCGCTTCAGATATGTTGGTGTTCATTGTTCTTGCACTCGTGATTTTAGTTAATTAATGTACGAATAGCTTAGCTTGTGTGAATTATTGTATGAATTTACTTTCTAATTAGTTGTATTAATTTTCTTTGATATTTAGTTATATATTTTAAATTATTCATTTAAATCCTCTTTTGTTAATTCTTATATCTGTTCAAGAAAGCATGTTTCTTCCTAGATGCATTCAAATAATTCCTCGGTTCATTTACTAAATAACTAATTTTATCTCTGTAACATTTATTCCTTCTCTCCTTTATCTATTATCCCATTTTATTCATTCATTCGCATCTCCACAGCCGCTTTCCTGATTCCGTACGTGATCATGTTGCTGTGTGCCGGCCTGCCACTGTTCTTCATGGAGCTCGCCCTCGGACAATACGTTAGTCTGGGCCCCAACATCCTCTTCCCCAAACTGGCTCCCATTTTCTCTGGTGAGTTATTCCCGTTTTCTTTGGTATTTCGACACAATTGATTTTGGGAATTGTGGAAGGTTATGTTATGTGGTTGAAAGGGGATTTATCTACTTTTGGCTGGATTGTGTCGGCTAAGTTGAAGAATAGAAGAATTTATGGTGTATGTAAATAAATGTAGATTATTTACGTACAGATTGTTTATTGATAGAAATAGAAAAATGGCACTGAAATAAAATACATAAACCGCACAGAAGAGAAAACGTAGCCAAATATCAAATGTGTTTGTTATCTAAATGACAATTATCATACGCGTTATGTGAAGTAGCAAAACGCCTCAAAGAACAAACACCATATCACATGCAAGTAAACGAATCAGTCAGTCAGTCAATGCAAACCGTGACCGAATTCATCCCCCCCCCCTACAGGTCTTGGGTGGGGGATGATCGTGGTTTCGGCGCTCGTGGCCATCTACTACAACCTCATCCTCGCCTGGACCCTCTTCTACACCTTCGCCTCCTTCACCAGCGTCCTGCCCTGGGGACACTGCGACAACGACTTCAACTCCATCGGTGAGTGTGGAAGAATTCTGGAGTAATCCAAGTTTTTCGTGTTGGTATTTGTGTGTTGTTATTGTTGTTAACTGTTAGTGGCAAGGCATTGTTGTAATTACTGGTAGTGATAATTTGTGCATTTTGGTTGTTATTCTTCCATAGTCAGTGTCTGGGAAAACACCAGGTTGTTACGAAAGTGATGATAGAAATTGATGCTAAATGTGTAGATGATAAATCTAGTAATGAGTCACTGTAAACTCATCGCATCTACTAGTCACTGTGATAATGACAAAAACAACACGAAGAGCACCCGCAGAATTCCTTATTGTCCAAGTGTTCTTACAACCCGCGTCGCCCTCCCCCTGCAGAGTGCTTCACCGAGGACGCCGCCGCCAACTGCCGCAACCAGTCCCTCCTCTACTACAACAAGAGCTGCATCTCCATCGACAGCTACTGCAGCATAGGCAACCTCAGCAGCTACAACGAGACCTACTGCGAGGACTTGATCACCGGCGAGATCAAGAAGGCCGAGGGATCCGTGCCCAGGATCTCCGCCAGCGAGGATTATTTCAAGTGAGGATCGAGGCTGTTTCACTCTTGTCTGTCTCCATTGTCTGCCTGTGCATGTCTCTTTTTTTCTTTCTCTTTCTCCTGATTTTCTCTTCTGGCAACATTAAGGTTTTCTAGAATATTTGAGGATAAATCGAAAAGAGGGCAGATATG
>NW_020870025.1:84601-88117 GCF_003789085.1 Penaeus vannamei
CCAGGGAATGGTGATAGCTCTGCATATTGCCTTCCCCCATTGAAATGTTAACATTTAATCAAATAAAACATTCAGAAACAGTCATTATGATTTTCTCTATTGTTATAACACTAAATTTTGCTATATTGATATGCTTTCGAAATATAGAAATATGTAAACAAACGTTTTCAGGGGTGTCCATACATCTTTAGAATATATATGTACACACACACATACATATATAATATATATAGAAATGCATATATATATATATATGTATATATATATAATATATATATATTATATATATATATATATAATATATATATATATAATATATATATATATATATATATATATATATATAGTATATATAAATTTATGTGTGTGTGTTGTGTGAGTGTGTCTGTGTGCTAATGATAATATAGTAATAATGATAAAATGGTCATGTTTAGGTGAATAACAATAATATTAATGGCGGGAATAATGATGGTGATGATAATGATAATGATAACAATAATGACGGTAATAGTAATAATAATCACTAGCATTACTAGTATCATCAGTATTATCATTATTGTTGTTATCTGATTATAATATCAATAAAATGATAGCAATGAAAGTTTAGGTAATATGTACTAATTGAACATTAATTATAGAACAATTAATTGGAACAACACTAATGATAGCTCAAACTGATTCAAAAGCAATTACTAGAACTTTGTATGCAAGATGAAAGCAAAATATCTTTAGGGTCTTTTTGATAACGTTTTTCCACGAACGCTTTAACCAATTCTATGCGTGAGTTGCGAAAATGAATAAATGAATAGGTGGATAAACAGGGAAGAAAACGAAAGAATAACTCATGCGTTTAGCTTAAGTATTTCTTTTACGTTATTAAATATTATTTCTACTGAAACGACAAAGGCCTGTGTGTTCATGATATAATATTGATGTTAAGTTTCAGAATCGCTTAACCATTTACCAAAAAAGAGATGGATAAATATATTTTATCTTTGCAAGGACAGATATGAAAAAAATGTGGTATTTTTCTTATCAAAATATATTTGATATTAAATAAAGCCACAATCAGGAACACGGATATTAATATCACAATGATTTTGAAATTTATAATATCTATAGTATTGATAATGATGATGAAATAATTTCGTATATGTAAATAGTAATAATAATGATATTAATCATAATTATGATAATTATATTGATTTAGTAATAGCAATAGCAGTAATAATTATTGCAATGATGATGATAATAATAATATAACTAATAATAATGAATTAAAATAACATTAACAGTAATGAAATTAATAACGATAATGATAATGGTAATAAAAATTGTAATGATATTGACAATGTAAATTAGAATGATAATAATAATAATAATAATAACAATAATAATAATGATAATGTTGGCAATACTAAGAATTATAAAGATTGTAATGATAATAATGATAAAAACAGCAACAAAAATTATGATAAGGATAATAGTAATAATAATGATAATGATGAAAACGGTAATTGCAATAGAAATCACTGCTTGTGATTACTAATCATGATGATGGTAAGGATGACAGTCATATCAGTTGATAGTGATGATGGCAACAATAATGATTGTAATAATAAGGATATTGATAGTAATGATGATAATAAAGATAAAACTAATCCTGATGATGATAATGATAATAGTAATAATAACAATAATAAGGATAACAATTCTAAGAGGATGATGACCATAATAAGAGTAATCATAATGATGCTAATCAAGATCATGATCAGTGAAACAATAAAAATAGACATGATAATTCTATTTGTGTGGCTGTAATGAGGTTGCGTTCTATTTGCTTTTTCTACGCACATCACTGAGTGTATATTTGTTCACAAAGAAATGTCTTTGGTCTTTGATGATAATAACAAAATAATCAATTCCTTTCTGGCCTTTATGTACCCGTATATTCTCGAGTGTACATGTACATGTGTGTGTCCACACAAACACATGCACGTACACAGACACACACTTATATGTGTGTGTGTGTGTTTCTGCGTGTTTCTGCGTGTCTCTGCTATATGCTTTTGTACAGATGCATACACACCAAAAGCAGGCACACCCATCAACTTAAACCCCTCCCACATCTCCCATACCCCCTCCCCTACCCTCGCACATACGGCCGAAGATCCGATAAACCTGGGAACGAAATGCGGAGAAATAATAATAGTGATGATGAGAAACATGTTCAGAATCACTATTCGCTCGGTTTATAGGCGCGATAAGGATTTATTAGATACCTCGACGATTTTGCGGAATGTTGGTGTAGATTATTGGCGGTTTCGGTTCATTGGCTGTTATGTTTGTTTATCAGTGTGTTGTTGTGATTTGGTGCAGGTCATGCGTTGGTTTACCGAGCGTGTGATTTCATTTGGCGCGGCGGCCTGACGAGCGGGCTGGAGCTCGGGACGACGGCGGAAGGGAAGGCGCGATTTTGCTCTTTCGTCGTGGTGGTGGGGGGGGGGGCTGCCTTCTATGTTGCCGTTTGTTCATTTTGTTGTTATTATTATTGTCATTGTTATTATTATATCATCAGCATCATCATCATCATCATCATCATCATCATCATTATTATTGTCATAATGGTTATTGTTATTACCATTATCATTATCATATTACTGTTGTTATTATTATTATTATTATGATTGATATATATTTCTATTTTTATCATAATTGTTATTATTATTGTTATTATTATTATTGTTTAGATGTGATATTTTTTGGTTTTATTTATTTGTTTGTTTTCTGATTTACTCTCCTAAAGATGCATCAGTGTTGTCACTGTGTTCCACTTCCTATTCTCAAGCTTTATTTTTTCGAAATGTTCATAGCCGCTAAATCCAGTTGATCAAAAGCAAGGAACGGAATCGGCTTCTCACACGCATTGATATAATTTCTGTTTCTTGTATTTGTATCGGCTGATTTCACGTGCTTAAAGTACCTGAAATTCAGGAATTGTTTAGGTAGATGGCAAAAAGGTGATCAGTTTTTTGTTTTTTTTTTCTGAGCGACAATTTCATCATTTTCTTATTTTTTCTGTCTTTGAAGTGTGGCCCTCTCTTCCATCTCCCCTTTCCCTTTTTCTTTATCACTCCCTCTTTCCTCTCATTTTCCTCCCCCGCATCTTCTCACTTTTCTTACCTCCTTCTTTCCTTCCCCGTTAGGTCACAGCAGTTTTTTTCTTGAATAGCGGACCCGCCGACATCTATTTCCAAGAAAAAATTTAAAAATGAAATTTTCGATCAACACCCCCCCCCCCCCGCTGATATTATAAGGTCCGCGAAAGAAATGGCAAAAATGATAATAACAATAAATACATAAATATATGTGTCTATGATTTTTGTGTATGGTATCGTTTCTTCTGTCCCCAAAACAAAAATAAATATATTTGGCGGAAAATACCTTACTCTCATGCATGTCATGTCTATTGTCTATCGTGAATATTTTAATTTTGATTTTCAAAATGAATTCGGG
>NW_020870025.1:90655-98155 GCF_003789085.1 Penaeus vannamei
ATTATTATATGGGACATGCATATACCAAAAATAAATGCTATTGATATGATAGAAAAATTACTGGATGTCTATCCGGTAGAATTCTGTCAGACTGGTGAGGATAGTATTTGTATTGTCGGTTGCATTTATTCTTAAAATGAATTATTCATTGTTGGTCGGAGTTTTAATTAAACCAGTGTAGTGAGTAATGGTATAGTGCCCTATCTTTCTACTTCCATCGATTGAATCTATTAAAGTGAAATTCGATAGTCATTCTTTGTTTTAATAATTAATTTCATTTCATTCAGATTTTATCTAATCAATTTTCAATATTTTCTGAAAAATACTTGTGATATATTATAGTATCTAGTTTTTTTGGTTGTTCCGACAATGGCGTCGGTTATTTATGTTCTCGATCGATTTATTCGCTATAATTTATTATGGGCGGATCGTATCAATGTGATAGAGCATAGTCTTGTTAATTCTATTGACTACCAAAATAATGAATAACAGAACAGATGAATCTGGACTGTAATTAGTTCAACTAACTGGGCTCAGATTTGGTGAATATCTTCAATCTCATGATGGTTTACAAAATCTAAACGTGTATCATGAAAGTACAGTTTTCCATTTCTTTTCTTATTGCTATTAAGGCTATATTATGAATATCATATGTTCTCTTGTTATTTGCTTTTTGTGGTTTTCAATTTACTAATAAGCGAATTTTTCGTTTTTATGTTTTTATAATCTTACACACATAGTGTGTATTATGTATGTTGTGATATGATATAGGATGTAGTGTAGATATGATGATGGTGTGTGTGTGTGTGTGTGTGTGTGTGTGTGTTGTGTGTTTTGTGTGTTGTGTGTGTGAGTGTGTGTGTTGTGTGGTGCTGTGTGGCTGTCGGTGTTGTGGTGTGTAGATATGATTGATCGATACTGTTATATATTATTTTGATAAAGTGAGGGTACTAAAATATTTCATGTGTATAGATTAGTACATATTTATCTTTTATGTTAAAATTGTTTTGTTGTTGTTATGGGTTGTAGATATCATTAATTATGTGGTTTTAGTTATGTGGTATGTTTGTTATACTATATATATAGTGTGCTTTATATGTATTATTAAAATTTTACATATACGTCCATTCTATTGCATTTATTTTATATTGATTATTATATAATTTTGTGTTGTTTGTAGATATGTGTTTGTTTGTGTTTGTGATTGTGTGTTCTGTGGTGTTGTGTTGTTTGTGCTGTGCAATGCATACAACGACTATCAATGGATTTTCTGGATTTTATTTTTTTCTCATTTGGTGTTATGATTAGATATATTATAATAATTGCCTGTTTTTTACCTATTCGGAAATTGTTTGCGATATCTTGGACGGTGGCGATAGATTTTTGTATGTTTTCTTTGCATCTAAGTTGGCATGCATTTAGATTTGTCAACGCTATTTGTGATACTCCCCTGATAAACTGTCATAAAAGATTTTTTTATTTTTGCGACATCGCTAGAGAGATTCATTGTATTTTTATATTTTGTGAATCTCCCATGTATTTCTGCCTATTATATTAGGAATAGAGATTTAATTATTATAGTGATAATTAATAAGCAGATTTCATATTGTGCATTGTTAATAGATGTGATCTATTTATATTCTTTATCATTTTTTGTTTATCATATTAAGAAAGTTTTTATCTTCATTAGAATTGAGACATGATATTTGCTGGTTGGTTGTTTGGTCGTTCAGTATAATCATTTTCTTTCGCATGAGTGTAGATTTCATTTCCATAGGTTCGAACTGCATGAATTGAGTGTATTTATTTTTCTTGATGGGTTATAATTTATTTTCTTATTTATTATGATTTTTGATGATTTCATATAATTATTCGAATTGATTTTAAAGTATTTTGAAAGGATGATTTGTTCTGTGTTATTGGATATTATTTAATCTAGATATATTGTATTGTGTTAATTAGTTCAGAATTTACAATCAGAATTTCTAGATATTACATATTTGTTTACAATGATTTCGTAATTTTAGCTAGTATATTCTCCATTTATATAAATATAGATTTACAATGATTATACTTTTTTTTGTATTTTTAGTTGTTAACTATAATAATTCTATATATAGTATATATATATATAATTACAATATATAAATATATAATTACATTTAATCAAATTATATTAATAGTATTTAATATCAATACTAATACCTTCACTATTATTTCTCCACTTGTTATTTCGTTATTTAATTATCTTACATTAATTATAATTATAAGTTTTTCTATATTATCTTATGATACATTATTTATCCTATGTGTATATATGGTATATAATTGATGCTTAACGATATATTTAGATAGTATCGTCTGAGAGTAAATTAGTATGAATAAGGAATAAATGTGAAGTTAGATGGTTAGTAGGACAGTTAATTACATTACACTATAATATTAATATAGGTAATGGTGTGTGAAGTTGGTATAGATAGTGGGTGAGAGGGTAGTCAGGTGTAGTAAATAGGTTAGTAATAGTAGGGATATATATATATCCTAGCCGTATATACATTAATATAGATAATTATAATAGTATAAAATGGATGTGTTTGTGTCGATACCTATACTTATAATAATAAGTGAGGTGATGGAAGGAGAGAGAATAACGGATGTATATGTGGGCAGGGGATGGGTGTGGAGTGGATGTTATGTTGTCGGTGGATATATATTAGAGGGTTATAGATATCACTAACGTTAGTGCTTCGAGGGTTTGAAATTTATATCAAGTAGTATATATCTGTTTTGATCTACCTAGCAGGGATAGAATTATCTGCTAGGGGTATATACATATATGCTAAGATTAGTAACCTACTTGGGAGCGTGTTGTATGAATATAAATTAGTGCGGTAGTTAAGAGAGCAATATTACTATTAGTATAGGTCCAGTATATATTATATAGGTTGGATAGTGACTAAATCTCGCCACATGCACCCTAAGCTGATTGGTCCCATTGCCGTCGCCTGGATAATAGACAAAGGTATTTTGTTGTCAGGTTTCGCGTTCGATATGATATAGATTTTTTGATGATATTTATCGCATCTTTATTTCTTTGATATATCTATTGTTAAAAGGGTCTTGATTTTCTGCTTTTTCAATTACTTATAAATTATGAATGGCGCATGGATACTTCAACCGGTACAAGGGACTAACTTAATCCAAAGCTGTCGATCGGAGTTATTTTCACATCTCTTGTTTATCAGGTCCTATGAAATATTTTGTAATACGAGTATGCAACAATAGCAGGAGCATCTGTAAGGGCTTGGCAAAAAATTGCGTGTTGGGTACGAACGATTTTCCTTCTTTTATTTTTGAAATGCAATCAGCTGGCTAGCTATTGGAGAAAGAGAGTCACACCGGTAGGGCGGACCGGAAGAATCTGCATACTATGCCCAGTTGGAAGATCGGCGAGGGACGGAGGGTTCTATTGTAAGTGGCCGTAGATGTAAGGGTTGCGAAAGGAAAAAATTCGTTTACCTAACATGGGCGCGGATATTTAATATAGTGGGTTATGGTTATTGTTTTCTGTCGAGGCCCGAAGCAGAGCGCTAATCAGCATAGGTTTGAATCGGGGGATTTTACCCCATTAAAGCGATAAAAACCGCCGGAGTGCGAGGAAATTGGGTAGGAGGGGGGAAGGAAGGTATAAAAGGTAAGAGAGGGTGAGAGGGGGAGTGAAAGCGTTCGTAATTATTGTAGTTAAAGTATGGGTTTTGGTGTAGCTGCGGCGTGGTATACGAATGGCAACAATTAGGCGTTAATTTCTTTGCTTTGCCTTTGTGGCTGTAGTTTTTCTGTAGTGTGTCTTGTGTGTGTGTTTGTGTGTGTGTGTGTGAGGTTTCGGTGTGGTGTGTGTGCGTGTGGGTGTGTGGCGTGCGGTGTGGTGTTGCGTGTGCGTGGTGGTGTGTGTGTGTGTGTGTGTGTGTGGTGAATGCAGTTTTGCAATTTCTTATTCTGTTGTTTGTAGATCAAAAGATTTTATGGCTTATTATTAACATTAATAATAAATGCATCAATTGCATAACTCATTGTAAATAATGAGACTGTAGTATTCGCTATAATTCGAGGCCATCAGCAAAAAAATGCATAGCGTCAGTTTTGTAGATTAGTCTGATTAACTTGGCTTTGTTGTTGTTGTTATTTTTTCCTTTCTTTTTCTTTTTGTTTTTTGTGCCTTTGGCTTTGGGCTTGTTTGTGTTATGCTTTTGCTGTTGTTTTGTTTGCTATTTTCACTCCTTTCTTTTTTGGTTGTTTTTTATTCATTTTTCCTTTTCTTTTTGATTTTTTCCTTTGCGTTTTGTGATGGTGTTATGGACTTTTTTTTTTGGGAGTCTGCTGGCTATTTACGATTCCTGTAGCTCGTTTTATTTCTTCCTTTTTTTTCATTTTTTTTATTCTTTTTTTTTTTTCTTTTTTTTTTTTCCTTTTTTTTCCCGCCCATCCCCCTTAATTCGGTTTTCTTTCGATTTCTTACTCATACCGTATAATTTTTTACACTTTCTTTTATCTTTATTCTTATTTGTTCTAGACCTTATTTTTATTTTTCTTTTTTTTCCTTTACTTTCTTTTTTGTGTGTATTTATTCTATATTTGTTTCTTTTTGCTTAATGAGAGATTAAAATGTAGCAAAGTTGGCTTTTCAATCTTTCCTTTTTTGCTTGGTGAGATTGGTATTCTATGTTATTGTCTTTGGCCTTACAAACTTGTTATATTTAGCCTTTTTTTGTTTTTGTTCTTCTTGTTCTTAAGTTATTTCGCTTTATGCTATTTTTTTTTTTTCTTTTTTTGCTTGTTTGTATATTTTTGTCCTGATTCATAATTTATGGAAGATTTGTTTGACTTGGTCGCCTGCTGAGGGCGTTCAACATTGTTTCGCGGCCGTGCGGTGGTTTGCAATTCGTGATTTAACAATGTTCGTTAGTTTTCAGTATTAATGTGATTTTTTCTCGAGTAAGCGGTGGTGTTTTGTGCTTGTGGTGGTCTGTATTTATTAGGTGCTGCAGTTTGGGCATTAACAAATATATTAATGCTATAATCAAATCATGTTTAGTTGAAGATTATTAGTGATATTTGTTAGTCTATATTTGTATAAATTTGATATTATCAGCTAAAGTTATTATGATATTTAGGACAGTTAAGTATATTCATGAGATATTATGTGTTTAATTAAGAACGTGAATAGTATGTGCTTTATTTATGATCAATAGATGTAGATTAGTTTCAATGCCAACACTTTTTTTTTGGTAGCGCACGGTGTGCCCAGGCCTCGCCCTCTGATCACCCGGTATCAATAGAAGGTTCCTGTACCCTGACCCGGTGGCTCGTGTGCAGTCCTGGAAGGGCGGAGGGAGGGGACATATATCGATAGGATGTCGGACCGGGAAGACTTCAGGATGCGAGCTTGAACAAACAAGAAGGTCCGAAATAAAAAACTAAGGGAAACCTAATCGGCCAAGGGATTTTTTTCGTGTTACGCCTTTTTTTACAGGTGATCTTATTATTTCTTTAAATACCAGCGAGGGTGCGACCCGACTTTACAGACACATACAACCCTAACCCCCGTGGGGGTGTAGGGGAAGAGCACCGAGAACATAATATTATAGATATGTATAGCATACACCAGAAGCATCTAGATCCATCATAGCGAATTATCGCTTTTATTATTTATAATTATTATTTATATATATATATATTAATTATTATATATAACTTATAATATATATGTTATATATGTTATATATTTTATCATATATATATATATTTATATAATATACTATATATTTATATATATTATATATATATATATATATATATAATATAATATTTATATAACTATATAACACAAACAACAACCCCTCAAACCACAGCAATCACAGAACAAAAATAACACCCAGCAATCACCAGGACAAACAAAGCCAAGCAAACAAACAAACCGCACGACAACCTCCCCCATCATAAGTCTAGCATAACAAGTCATTATCAGAGGGTTATGGCATCCCCGGCCGCACCTAACCCGGGGACAATGGCTTACACACGATTTATAATGCCAGGGGTAAGTCTGCAGAATTCTAAGGTCTCCTAAAGCATCTTTTGTGCCAGAATCAGATCTGACTGGGAGGCGCTGAGGATGCCGGGGACAAAAGGGGGAGAGGGAGAGGGAGAAAAGAGAGAGGGGAGGAGAATGGGGGAGAGAGATATGGAAGGGAAGGAGAAGAAAGAGGGGGGAAGGAAGAGGAAGGAAGAAGGTTGAAAGAGATAGAGAGGAAGAGAGACGGTAGAAGGAAGGAGGAGAAATTGATCGAGATGAAGGAGAGGAAGAAAGGGGGAGAAAGAGAATGAGGGGAAGCAGAGGAAGAGATGAAAGAGGGAGGAGAATGGGGGAGAGATATATGGAAGAGGAGAAGAAGAAAGAGGGGTGAAAGAGATAGAGAGGAAGAGAGACGGTAGAAGGAAGGGGGAAAATTGATAGAGGGGAAGGAGAGGAAGAAAGAGGGGAGAGGAAAGGAGGAGAAAGAGATAGAGAGGAAAGGAAAAGCGAGAAAGTGAAAGGAAGAAGAGAAAGTAGAGGATAGGTAGATAGAGAGATAAACATGTAGAAAGCTAGATACATTATATAGGTAAGTATGTATATATGTACACATGTATATATGTATATCAAGGAGAAAAGGAAGAAGATAGAAAACTAGAGAGTGTGAATTGGAAAGAGCGAGCGAGAGATAGATAGTGAAAGAGAGTTAAATAGATAGATAGAGAGAGAGTGAGAGAGAGTGAGTGAGTGAGAGGGAGAGAGAGAAGAGAGACAGAGAGGAGAGAGAGAGAGAGAGAGAGAGAGAGAGAGAGAGAGAGAGAGAGAGAGAGAGAGAGAGAGAGAGAGAGAGAGAGAGAGAGAGAGAGAGAGGCAAACAGATGGAGAATGTGGGGGGGGGGGGGGGAGAGTAAATGAGGAAGGCATATTCCACAACGACGCCAAGAAGGTCACCAAAAAAAACAGGAGCATGAATCACTTGAAGAAAATTATTTAAAAAAGAAAAGCAAAGAAGAAAAAAAAACACTAAATGCAAATGAAAATCAGCGACTGGGGAAAAAATGGTTTTCAATATCCCATAATATTCCATAATTTACCAATCTGGTCTATCATTATTCAGTACATTAAGAGTCTCGTCTGGAGCAGTTATTTATGGGGTGTGGGCGGTGGGGTATAGGGTGGGACAGGGGGTAATAGGCAGAGATGGGTAGTGGGGTGTAGGGGGTAGGGGTTAGTTGGGGACGAGGAAAGGGGGTTAAAGGGGGGACCTGCTGGAGACGGGGGATGATGGGGGGCAGGAGCCAAGGGACACGGGAGAGGGGATCAGGAAGCAGGGGGCAGGGGGCAAGTGGGGGGCAGAGGGCAGTGGAAGACAGGGGTGGGGGTGAGGGCTCACCTCGGAATCAAATTACTTCGTGTATGTTTTGCATAAC
>NW_020870025.1:111678-119178 GCF_003789085.1 Penaeus vannamei
ATGGGGAAGGGGGGGAAGAGGAGGGGGGGAGGAGGGTTACATTGGATTCCTCATCATTCTAAATCAATCATTATACCACCATGTGCTTGTGCACGAAAGGGAGAAGAGATGAGAGAAGACGGGAGAGACGGGGTGGAGGGAGGAGAGAGAAAGAGAGAGAGAGAGAGACAGAGAGAGAGAGAGAGAGAGAGAGAGAGAGAGATAGAGAGAGAGAGAGGAGAGAGAGAGAAGAGAAAGAGAGACTCAACGATGAAAGAAAAGACGATAAAGAAGAGAAGAAGACTAATACCACACAACTCCAACTAATCCACGGCAACAAACGATTAAATAATTTTCAGTAGCAGAGTTAGCAACATCTCAATGGCAGACATGTCCTGAGATTTACGTGCATGACTGCCTACGTACATGTTTAACTATAAAGACTGAATACACAATGCAGCTGCGAGTTCCGCGCAAAAGGGGCGCAAGTCCAGAGAGCAACACGAGCGCAAATTCCATTTCTTTTTTCGAAAATGAATATCTTCACGGTAAAAGAAATGTATTCGACCGGTTTCGAATATGTCTTCGTACAGAAAAAGCAACATTCTCTTGTATTGTGACGATATTAATTCTCATTCATAACTTTTCTTCGTGTGTCACAATGAATATGGTTCATCATTTTTTTAATTATACATATATCGTCTTTGTATTGTGACGATATTCATCCATACTCATAGCTTTTCTACATTTCACAACGAATACGGTTCATCCCTTATCTTATTTTATATATTTTTTATTATATATAATATATCGTCTTGTAATGTGACGATATCATTCACACTCACAACTTTTCTACATTTTCACAACGAATACGGTTCATCACCCTTTTTATTATACATTTTTTTTTATTATATATATCGCTTGTATTGTGGCGATTTTACATTCACACTCATAACGATTTCATTTGTCACAACGAATACGGTTCATCCCCTTTTTCATTATACATTTTTTCTTTCATTATATATATCGTCTTATATTGAGGCGATATTCATTCACACTAACAACTTTTTACACTTGTCACAATGAATATGGTTCATCAATGTTTTTTTTTTTTTTAATAATACATTTTTTTATTATATATATCGGCTTGTATTGTGACGATATTCATTCATACTCATGACTTTCCTACATTTGTCACAATGAATACGGTTCATCCCTCAATTTTCATTACACAGCTCGCCTTATCACCTGTCGGTCTCGGGGCAGGTGTTGCAGACGGCCAAGTTGCGAGAATTCATCTTAATAGTAAGGTTATTTACGATCACTTTTTCTCGCTGGAACTAAGACGAATGGTCGATTTTTTTTCTTCTTCTTCCTCTTTTTCTTTTCCATGACGATTTTTTTTCGTGTATTTTGTTTACTTTTTTATTTTTTCACCTCTTTTATCCTCATTGACTCTGATTTTTCTCTTCGTCTTTAATTTCATTTCACTTTACTATTCTTCTTCTTCTATGTCCAATCCCCCTCTCTTTTCTTTTCCCTCTCTTTTTCCCTTTTCTTCCAGTTCCCCTCCTTCCCCATTCCTCTTTTCCCCTTCCCATCCTATCGCTTACATTCAATTCCTTACCCCCTCCCTAATTTCCTTCCCCTCCCCTTCTCCTTCCCCTTTACTTTTCCATTCACCTTCTCCTCTCGTTCTCGCTCCCCCTCACCTTCCTCTTCCTCTTCCCCTTCCCTCCTCCTTCCCCTCCTCTCTTAATTCCCCTTCCCTCTCCCCCCTTCCCCTCCCCTTTCCTTTCCCTTCCCTTCTAACTTCCCTCCCCTCCCCTCTTCTTCCCCTTCCTCTTCCTCCTCTCCTCTCCTCTCCCCTCCCCCTTCTCTCCTCCTTTATTCCTCTCCTCTTTTCCGTCACCTCCATCCACCCCTTCCCTTCCATTCTCCCTTTCAATTCATTACCCACATCCCGTAACGCGACAGGCAATTTCCGACCCTATGCAAAAAAAGAAAAAAGGCGCCATGATGACACATCAAGGATACCTACATAAAGGGTAAACAAGTGCACTGTCATTGTTTTCCGCCCCGCCCTCTGATTAGGCCCCGCCCCTCTGCGAAGAATTCTGAAAAATCCTGATTCGTTACCATTAATTTGTCGTCGGTTAGTGCAATTATCTGATTTGCTGATTTCAGTTAGAGCAATTACCTGATTTGTTGATTTCTATGTGGCAATGTGGGTAAATACTATCATATACAAATAAATGAATAAATGAAATGATATATATTATATAAATAAATATATATATATAATTAATATACATATAATATATATACATATATATATATATATATACATATATACATATACATATACATATACATATATACATACATTATATACATATATATATAATACATTACATAATTATATATATATACATACATCATATATACATATATAATACATACTATAACATACATATATATACATACATATATTATACAATATATACATATACATATATGCATATACATATATAATATAATAATACATACATATATATGCTATATACATACATTACACATAATATACATATACAGACATATATATATATACACATAATATTAATATAATATATACATGTATATATTATATACATATATATATACATACATATATATATATACATATATATAATATACATGTATGTGTGTGTGGGGTGTATAATATATATATATATTATATATATAATATATATATATATATACATACATAATATATATATACATATTATATATATATACATAATATACATACATATATATATACATATATACATACATAATATATATATACATACATATATATGCATATATATATACATACATGTATATTGCTATACATACATACATATATATGTATACATATACACATATATCATATACATATATATATATATATATATATATATATATATATTTATAATATATATGTATGTATGTATATACATATATATATATTACATATATATACATATAATATACATACATGTATGTGTGTGGGGGTATAATATATATATATATATATATTATATATTATATATATAATATATATTATATATATTACATACACATACACATAATTAATACATACATATATATATATAATATATATATAATATACATATATATACATACATTCATACACACACACACACACACACACACCACACACACACACACACACACACACACACACACACACAACAACACACACACATACACACACATACACACACACACACACACACACACACACACACACACCACACACACACACACACACACACACACACACACACACACACACACACACACACACACACACACACACACACACACACACACACACACACAGATGTTCAAACAAATACACGCTCAACTGATATTACGTCATTCATGTTTCCACATACAAACAATATGAATTTTGACCAATACACTGTCACTTCCATTTTCATACACGTGTCACGCTCCAAAACAAAGCTTTCATAAAACGCAAATAAAACATTCCCCAGGAATTCTTTTCAAAAAAAAAATAAAGCAAATAAATAAAACATTCCCCAGGAATTCTTTTCAAAAAAAAATAAAGAAAAAAAAATAAAAAAAAATAAAAATAATCTCAATTGATCCTTCTTGCGAGACACTAATCCCTCCTTAATTACAGTCTTCAAAATACCAAGAGAAAAATAAAAAATAAAAAAATCGCCCGCCATTTCGCCTCGCATTCCGGCCAGTCATCCTAACGTCATCCTCATTCCTTGTTTTTCTTTCTTCCTCATTTATTTTTTTCTTCCTCATAGACACATGCTGGCTCGCTGTCGACGCCGCGCTTCGTTAAACCCTAAACCGCAGACTCAGGTGCTCCGAATGCTGCGTTGGGCGGTTCGGTTTGTGAATTGCGGGAAAACAAAACAAAACGGAAAGGATGTTCGATCTATTGCTATCCGAGTTGATCAAAATGAATCATGATGAATATACAAATATATCAATGGATAATTACACTTAATATGCATATGTATATATATGGATATATATCTTTACAACACACACACACACACACACCACACACACACCACACACACACAACACACACACACACACACACACACACACGCACGCACCACACACACACACACACACACACACACACACACACCACACACACACATACTCACTCACTCACAAATACATATACAAATTAAAAAAAACGCATACACACGTAAAAAATAATAATAATAATAATAATAATAATAATAATATAATAATAATAATAATAATAATAATAATAATAATAATAATAATAATAATAATAATAATAATAATAAATAATATATAATAATAATAATAATAATTAATAATAATAATAACAATAATAATAGTATTATTACTATCATAATAATACTAATAACAATACTGATAATAAGGAATGAGGGAAAAATAATTTCCTTCGCTGGAGAAAAATGCTGATTTGAAAGATGTAGAAGATGAAAGGGGGAGTGAGAGAGAGGGAGATAAAGAGATAAACAGGCGAGGGAAATGAACAAGAATGAAGGGGAGGTTTATCTTCTTAATCTGCTTATTTGGAGGGGGAGATAAAAGGAGTGAGAGGGAGAGAGAAGAGAGAGAGAGAGAGGGAGAGGGAGAGAGGGAGAGGAGAGGAGAGGGAGGGGAGAGAGGAGAGAGAGAGAGAGAGAGAGAGAGAGAGAGAGAGAGAGAGAGAGAGAGAGAGAGGAGAGAGAGAGAGAGAGAGAGAGAGAGAGAGAGAGTAGAGAGAGAGAGAGAGAGAGAGGAGGGAGGGAGAGGAGGGAGGAGGAGAGAGGGAGAGAGAGTGAGAGAGAGAGAGAGGAGAGAGGAGAGAGAGGAGAGAGGGAGAGAGGAGGAGAGCGAGGGAGGGAGAGGGAGGAAGAGAGAGAGAGACAGGCAGATAGACAAGAGCAGATAGACAGAAGACAGAGAGAGACAGATAGACAGAGAGACCCAGATAACAGAGAGAGACAGATAGACAGAGAGAGATGAGGGAGACAGAGAGGAGACACAGCAGAGAGAGAGAGAAGATAGAGAGAGAGAGAGAGAGAGAGAGAGAGAGAGAAGAGAGAGAGCAGAGAGAGAGAGGAGAGAGAGAGAGAGAAAAGAGAGAGAGAGACAGACAGACAGACAGACAGACAGAGAGAAGAGCAGGAAGAGAGAGAGAGAGAGAGAGAAGAGAGAGAGAGAGAGACGAGAGAGAGAGAGACGACGAGATGAGAAGACGACAAACAGAGACAGAGAGAAAGACAAGAGAGAGAGAGACAGACAGACAAGAGAGACAACAGAGAGAGAGAGAGAGACAGAGAGAAGAGGGGGAGAGAGAGAGAGAGAGAGAGAGAGAGAGAGAGAGAGAGAGAGAGAGAGAGAGAGAGAGAGAGAGAGAGAGAGAGAGAGAGAGAGAGAGAGAGGACAGACAGACAGACAGACAGAGAGAGAGAGACAGAGAGAGAGAGAGAGAGAGAGAGAGAGAGGAGAGAAGAGAAGAGACGAGAGAAGAGAGAGAGAGAGAGAGAGAGAGAGAGAGAGACAGACAGAGACAGAGAAACAGAGAGAGGGAGAATACTCAGACAGACAGATGTGAGGGAGGGGCTCAGATAGGCAGACAGAAGAGCGGAGAGGGACCCAGGCACATAGACAGACAGACAGACAGAGCGGAACTCAGACAGACATAAGGAGACAAGCATACACATCTGTAAATAAAAATGACAAAAAAGAGTAAAAAGAAAAGAAAAAACAAAAAAATATAAGAAAAAGAGCAAAAGGACAAGAAAAATAACAAGGACAATAAAAACGAGAGCTTACAGAGAACAACAAGAAAAGAAAAGAGATAGCAAAAATACAAGGAAAGAGAGCAAAAAGACAAGATGAGGAACAAAAAAAAAAAACGAAAGAGAAAAAAAACGAAAAAGACAACAAAAACCCGGAAAAGAGAAGAGGAAAGAGAGAAAAGAAACGAAAAAGAGAACCAAAAAACACGGAAAAGAGAGAGAAAAAAGAGACAACCAAAGACTAAAAAAAACAGAACCAAAAAAGACACGAAAAACAAACAAACAAACAAAAATAACGAAAATACACACACAAAAACAACGAGAAAAGGACAAGAACAAGCAAAGCAAAACAGAGCAAGACCGAATAAAAGAGAGACACGGAGCCAGAAGCCCAGAGAAAAGAAACATACCCATCGGCAGGCAGCGGACGCACCGTCAGCAGTCCCCCCCCCCCCCCGCGATAAGCCTCCAAATGGAAGTATTACGGCTTGTCCCTAACTATATGGCGCTGAGTGTGCGTGGCGTGCGCTTTCAAGCATGTGTGTGCTTGGTGTGTGTTATTCGCAGGCATATGCGAGCGCCTGTGAGCATGCTTGTGCTTGTCCGAATGTGTTTTTAAACTTGTTTTTGTGCGTGTTTGCATGTCCTTTCGTCTCATGAGGATGTGCTTGTCAGAACGTGTTTGGGTGCATGTGATTTCTAAGCATATGCAAGAGCCTGTGAGCATTTGTGAGACGCAAGTGCCGGCATGCGTGGGCCATGAGTGGTGTTCCCGTATGCATGTGTGTTGACTATTTAAATGACACATTTCCATTTGCAGTCATTCTGGGAATCGCGGGCATCATGGGCTGATAACACGATGCAGCTGTGCTGAGACTTCCCTTCGGTTACTGAATCGTCATTTTCTTTCTCTCTTTTCTTCTTTCCTTCTTCTTTTTCTCTCCCTCTCCCTCTCTCTCTCTCTCCCTTTCCCTACTCACGCACTCACTCACTCTCTCTCTTTCTCTTTCTCTTCTCTCTCTCTCTCTCTCTCTCTCTTTCTCCCTCTCCTCACCTTCTCCCTCTCCCCCCCTCCCCTCCCCTTTCTCCCTTCTCCTTTCTCCCCTTCCCCCTCTCCCCATTTCTGTTGTGTGTGTGTGTGTGTGTGTGTGTGTGGTGTTGTGTGTGTGTGTGTGTGTGTTGTGTGTGTGTGTGTGTGTGTGTGTGTGTGTGTGTGTGGTGTGTGTGTGTGTGTGTGTGTGTGTGTAATGCTCAGCCCGTCTGTCAAAGGAAGGTCAAAGGCTCATAAATTGGTATTTTCGAACGGTCAAAAATGAGAGATTATGAGGCCATGTTGTGAGTGCGCGTGCTTGTCCGTGTCCTTGAATGTGTGTGTGTGTTGTGTGGAATGTGTTTTTTAAGAACGTGTGTCATTAACGAGTGTATGTTTTTAAGCTTGCGTATGTATATATGTATGCACGCATGCATGTATGTATGTATGTATGTATGTATGTATGTGAATGGAATCGTAATGTATGTATGTATGTATGGTATGTTCGTCAATGCCACCACTCTCAGCAACATCTGCCCACTAATCCTCAATCCCATCCTCGCTATAATACTGTACCTATCACCACATCGTGACACGCCGCTGACGCTCACGCTCACGACTACACTGCTACATATGTTGCCA
>NW_020870025.1:141678-144417 GCF_003789085.1 Penaeus vannamei
TATTGTTATTATTGTTATTATTTTTATTTATTTATTATTATTGTTATTATTATTATCATCATCATTTTTTATGATCCTTTCTATCTGCCCGAACATTATTACTCTTATCATGATCATCTTTATCATTGCTATTGTTGCCATTAATGATCCAAGTATCATTAACATCAGTATTGTTACTATTATTCTTATTATAATGACGACAATGATAATGATAATCGTTGCTATCATTATTACTAATATTGTTGCTGTTATTGTATTTGTTGCTTTATCATTATTGTTAGTGTGTTTATTTCCATTACTGTGATAGTTGTTTTCTTCTGTCGCCATCACACACACACACACACACACACACACACACACACACACACACACACACACACACACACACACACACACACACACACACACACACACACACACACACACACACACACACACACATACGCACACACACACACACACACCACACACACACACACACACACACACACACACACCATACACACACACACACACACACACACACACACACACACACACACACACACACACACACACACACACATACACACACATATATATACATATATACATATATTCTTAGAGTCGCACAGATGACACGTTAGATAACTGTTTGACGTCAGGAAATACGGAGAAAAAGAGAATTATGACACAACATAACTCTAACAGCTATAAAAGCTATCGAGAGGCAATTTTTAATGGAATTTTGATTGTTCGGTTAATTATCAAATGTCGAGTTACATATTACGTGGATTTATGGTCGTTTGTTTCACTATCTACGTGTCAAGGATAATAGATGTGTATGTGACCTCTCTTCATTAAAGTGGATTTGCATATTTCTGTCATGCAAAAATCACACTGATAATAAACGTAAAATAGATGTGGTCGTAACTTCAGACTATGTAATCGCCGTCACTATGCATCCAAAAATAGGCGTCCATACAAGGGAATTTTTTTTCCTCATACACATACATAGAAACGTACACACGCTCTCTCTATCCGGAGGACTGGAATGACGTCATCACAATCCTCCTCTACAAGAAGGTTGACCCAAAAAACAGATTGTCAATTATCGCCCCATCAGCTTGCTCAATATTATTTACAAACTAGATTTATTGAAGAAAGTGAAAATGAGAGTAATAGTGAAAGTTTGTGCATTGTGGGTTTTTCTACCATAGTATCAACACGGCAGAGTGGTTTTTCAATTATTTACAAACTAGATTTATTGGAGAAAATGAAAATGTTTGTGCATTGTGGGTTTTTCTACCATAGTATCAACACGGTAGATTGTTTTCTTCATTCATTATTTACAAACTAGATTTATTGAAGAAAGTGAAAGTAAAAGTTTGTGCTTCGTGGGTTTTTCTACCATAGTATCAACACGGTAAAGTGTTTTTTTCCATTCGTTATTTACAAATTAGATTTATTGACAGAGTGGTTTTTCATTCATTATTGCAAACTAGACTTATTGAAGAAAGTTATAGTGAGAGTTTGTGCATTGTGGGTTTTTCTACCATAGTATCAACACGGTAGAGTGTTTTTTTCCATTCATCATTTACAAACTATCCACGAAAATCACCACAAACAGCTAGAGTACTCGAAGCAATCCAAGATAATGAAACACGAATATGTGGACGAAGAAGAACCAGATGAAAAAACCGTAACAAAGGAACAAAAGATCAAGCACCGAATCACCATGGACTGGCAGGCTTTCGGAAGAGCCAAGTGTTCTGTATTCAGAGACAAGATATGCTATATTCTTGTGGGTGTGTATGTGTGTGTGTGTGTGTGTGTGTGTGTGTGTGTGTGTGTGTGTGTGTGTGTGTGTGTGGTGTTGTGTGTGTGTTGTGTGTGTGTGTGTGTGTGTTGTGTGTGTGTGTGTGTGTTGTGTGTGTGTGTGTGTTAGGAGGTAGGAGTATAAGATGTGCTAAAAAAAAGAATTTATGATTAGTGCATCTTACCAACAGCCACATATGGCACTGCAACATGGAACCTCACAGCGAAGCAAATGCTAGAATCACTATCATTGTAGCGCGCATACGAAAGAATTAGGCTTAACGAAACCTGGAAAGATAAAAAACAAAACAAAACAAAACAAAAACAAAGGGGGATTCTAGAGACAACGAGCAGACCACACGAAACTGGGCAAGGCACGACAAGGACAACAGACACACACATATACACGCACGCACACACACACACACACACACACACACACACACACACACACACACACACACACACACACACACAACACACACACCACACACACACACACACAACACACACAAACACACAACATATACATATAATATATATATATATATATATAATATATATATATAGTATACATAATATATATTATATATACTGATATATGTTATAGATAGTTAGATATGTGTGTATGAAATATGTGATAGAATATGTGCGTGTTGTGTATTTGCACTGTGAGCATGTATGAGAACATTTGTATATGTGTATATATGAGTAAGAGTATTCATCCGTGTGTGGTAATGTGCGCCTTTCTGTACGGATTTTCTACACGACGATACACATGTGTAATACGCTTCCGTGTGAACGAAGACATATATAAGGCTACACCAGCACGACTCGACGCGGCTCTGGCATTGTTTTCCTCCCTTTCGTGAAATCCAACAAGGGCAATACACAGCATAATGGGATGCTTCTGTGACCTGTCATGCCCCGTAGTATAACTTC